>BTPG01000001.1:269154326-269216826 GCA_036245525.1 Semisulcospira habei
CCAGAGATGTTGGTGAAGTTATTGTAACGTATATCTCGACAAGGCAGCACACAGTTAATTCGAGAAGAGAACTAGAAAAAGTGTTTAGAGAAAGATTGTTGCCTGACTTCCATGAAGCAATTGACAGAGCAGAAATGCAAGGGTCTGGCTGGCATGAAGGCCTTGTACTTGAACTACAACTGAAGCAGTCAAGATATCATCCTATATTAGGTAAATCATGGTTGCCACTTCCAACTGAGGTTGCAAACAAAAAGGCTGTAGTCAATATTCAAAACAATGATAATTTATGTTTTATGTGGTGTGTGCTTGCTAAACTTCATTTTGTAAAAGCAAAACCTGATCGTGTATCTAACTATACCAAATTTGTAAACGAACTCAACTTCAGTGGCATTGAGTTCCCTGTTAAGGTGGAGGACATAGACTTGTTTGAAAAACTAAATCCTGGTATATCTGTAAATGTGTATGTGTGGGATAATGAGTCTGAAAATAAGTTACAGCCAATTAGAGTGTCCCCAATTGCCCCAACCTATGGTCAGTCAGAAGATAAACATGTTGACATGTTGCTAATTGGTGATAACAATAACTTCCACTACACAATTATCAGAAATATGTCACGTCTAATTCATGATCATACAACAAAACACAATGGCAAACAGGAAGTTTGTAAAAAATGTTTACAAAGATTTTCCTCCATAAAATTAGCAGACAAACATGTTTTACACTGCAGATCAGCTGATGACATACAAACTGTACTTAAGTATCCAGATCCTGGCAGTCAAGTGTATTTTAAGAACTATGGGAATCAGCAAAAGCTGCCGTTTGTAGTATATGCTGATTTTGAATCACTCGTTGTTCCTTATGAAGGTCCTGTTCCAGAGTCATTACCAAAGACTATAAAATTGAGTGACCAAGTGGTGTGTTCTTTTGGATACATTATTGTTAGGTCAGACGGTCTTCATTCAGAACCTGTTATCTACAGGGGTGAAAATGCAGCAGCTGAGTTTTTAACAGAAATGAGACATCTGTATATTCAGGTAGTAAGGTATTTTGAAAACTGTCAGATGCCTTTGGTGATGACAGAAGAAGACAAACAGAATTTTGATGCAGCAGTGATGTGTTGGATTTGTGAAGACGTCCTTGATGGTGATAAAGTTTGCGATCATGATCACATAACTGGTCGTTACAGAGGTGCCGCTCATAACAAATGTAACTTGTTATTAAAAATAAATCCTAAGACATATAAGTTACCAATCTTTTTTCACAATCTGAAGGGATATGATTCACACATTATCATGCAGGCTGTAGACGAGTCTTACAAAAAAATTAGTTGTATTGCCCAGACAACTGAAAAATACTTGACTTTTAGGTTAGACAAATTAGCATTTTATGACTCCATGCAACATTTGTCTTTAGGGTTGGCTAGTCTGGCAGAAGGACTGAGTGAGTATCCAATAACAAGTAAATATTTTGAGCCGGACTTGATTAAAAAAGGTGTTTATCCATATGAGTACATTGATCACTGGGTTGTGTTTGAAGAAACAAGACTACCACCAAAAGAGAAATTTTATTCTACACTAATTGGTAAAGGTATTTCTGACTCTGAATACCAACACGCACTTAATGCATGGGAAAAACTAGGGTGTAAAACTATTGGTGACTATCATGACCAATACTTAAAGGCTGATGTCTGTTTGCTAGCAGACGTATTTGAAAGTTACCGTGAAAAGGGTTTGTTACACTACAAGCTTGACCCTGCTTGTTACATAACTAGTCCTGGCATGACATGGGATGCATTTTTGAAATCCAGTAAGATATTTATAGACCTGTTGTCTGATCGTACGATGGGTGAAATGGTGGAACGTGGATTGAGGGGAGGTATTAGTCTAGCAGCAAACAATTATGGCAAGGCCAACAACAAATATCTTGACGACTTTGACCCGTCAAAGCCAATGTCATTTATTACATACTTGGATGCTAATAATTTGTATGGATTTGCAATGTGTGAATTGTTGCCATTAAAAAACTTTTGTTTGTATAATTTGTCACAGTATGATGTAACAGGGTTAACAAACAATATTATGAATCTTGACCGAAACGACGCAAAGGGTTGGATCTTTGAAGTCGACCTGGAGTATCCACACCATTTACATGATTACCATAATGATTATCCATTAGCAGTTGAGAAACTGAGTTTAACGGGGAAAAAAGAAGACACCAAACTTGTACCAAATTTAAATGACAAATTCAATTACGTTTGTCACTATCGATTGTTACAGTTTTACATCAGACATGGTTTAGTACTAAAGAAAGTTCATAGAGGAATTCAATTTGATCAAAGTGCTTTTATGAAAGATTACATAATGAAGAACACAACATTGCGTGCAAGAGATGGTAACACTGCATTTGACAAAGACTTCTTTAAGCTTATGAACAATGCCTGTTTTGGTAAGACGATGGAAAATCCTCATCACCGCAAAGATGTGAGACTGGTCACAACTGAATCGGGCGCAATTAAACTTACAAGTAAGCCTCAGTACACAGGGTATAAAGAATTTCATCCATCATTGTATGCAGTGTCACTCAAAAAAAAGATTGTTAAACTGGACAAGCCAGTATTTATAGGTATGGCTATTCTTGAGTTGTCAAAATTATTAATGCTTGAATTTTATTATGATTACTTCAAACCAAAGTATCCTGAGTGTCGTCTGCTATACACTGACACTGACTCTATGATCATAGATGTGCCTACTGAAGACTTTTATGAAGACATGAAAACAGAGTTACACATGTATGACACGTCTGATTATCCTAAAGATCACCCGCTGTTTAGCACACAAAACAAAAAAGTGCCTGGTAAGTTTAAAGATGAACTGAATGGTGTGCCTATAGTTGAGTATGTTGGACTGAGATCAAAAATGTATTCTATACTGCACCAGAAGGGAAGTCAGTCAAAAGCCAAAGGAATAAAAAAAACAGCAATAAAAAATAAAGACATACGTCATGAACATTACAAGCAAGTGTTAGATGGTGCATTAATGCCTGATTATCCAAACAAGACACTAAGATCAAACAAACATAATATTGAAATGATTCAAACATATAAAAAGTCTCTAGCAGTTGGAGACACAAAAAGAGTGTTTCACACTAAGGAAAAAGCTTATGCACCAGGTCATTACAGGCTCAAGTTATCTGAAGAAATAGCTGATAATCTGCTTGATAAACTAATTGATGAATTGAAATTGTTAAAAGTGGGTAACAGTATCTGTGGGAATAATCTGTAATTCTTCTCTGACAAATGCCCTCTTTGGTGCAGGCTCATACAGATAATATATTGTTGCATTAGCTGAAGGAACTATTTTTTTTATATTATGAACAGATGTAGACCAAATTGGATCAGTTGCCCTACGTCTAACGTCATTCTCAGCTTCACCTGGTTGATACAAATATCTCACCTGTTTTGTAAACAAGCTAGTGTCTGGAGGTGTTGTTGTTGTTTTTATTTCTGACGGTATTGTTTTCAATTTAATAGAATCAACAGGTTTAGGGTGACCCTCATTATTCATTGCTTTTATTACAGACGGTAATCTTTTAACCCACTCAGTGTTACGTGTGTCATGCATGAGTTCCTTAGAATACTGATAGCTAAAAAGTCTCTCCGATAATTGCTTGTTAAAGTTTTCTACAATAGCCTGTGATCTATGCAAGCCTGGTATGCCTCGCCGCACTAGCACTCCATGCTTTGCAAATAACTGATTAACAGCGCCTTTAAATTCACTCCCATCATCAACCTGCACAAGCCTAGGGTATTTTAAAGGACCTCGACTATATATTTTTGATAATGCAGTGGCCACTGTTACAGCTTTTTTGTCAGTTATGGGTTCTGCATCCTTATACCTTGAAGCTATGTCAACAACAGTTAATGCATACTTGTATCGTTTCTTTTTTATTGTGTCATGCGGAAGAAACAGGAGGTCCATTTGGTGTGTGTCATTAGGGATAGTGTTTTCAAAATGGGGCCTTGTTATTTTTCTTGGAGCAGGAAGATATATTTGCCAAATTGCCTGTTTTTTGAGCCACTGTTTTATTTGGTTGACATCTCCACCCACAGCAGCATGTAATTTTTCTACTGCAGTATTCCCTTTCCAGTAGCCAATTGGGGAGTAATATATTTTTGATAGTTTAGCATCTGCCATTTTTTTTAGCAATATAAACTCCTGTAAAATATACTAATGTCATTCCTACTAAAACAAATATTATTTCTCCATTTCTTTGTTCTGGGCTTGGTTGGTAGTAGTCACTAAGTTTTGGTGTGGAATAGACATGTCTTCACCAGTTACAAGATAGTATTCTTTGATAGCGTCATCGACATTTGAAAATGTATGCTGTGCGTGACCCTCAAGTTTTAGTTTTTCATTAATAAAATCAAGTTTCTCAATTCTTTGCTTTTCATAATCTTGTTGAGCTTGAGCTAGTTTTTCAGATGCCTCATTGTGTCGCTTCATTTCTTCTGCTGATTCTTCTTTACTCACTTTTGAAAAGAAATAGTTTGATCCACTAAAAGCTAATGCGTTAATAACTGCACCACCAATCATGACAGCTATAGTTGCCATATTTTTATTTACATAGAAATATTTTCTGGAATAATTCCTTGCTTGACTAGAAAATCTTTTGTTGCAATCGATGCTGTTATAACAACTACTAGTTTAGCACTGTCTTCGAAGTCTAATTTACTAAGGTCTGCTGATTTCATTTTGAGAAGACTTTTTCCCAGCATAGAATAAGCTACTGCTAGTCCACTTATTACAGCAGAGTGATAGACAAGGTTCATTAAGTTCTTTGTGTCGCTCATTTTCTTATGCTACAAAAATTAAAATAATAATAAATTTATTTACTGCATGTAAAATGGGTCCAAAGGTTTTGAAACTGCTGGTAATGTGGAGACTTCTTCTTTTGTTTTTGGAGTGTTTGATTTTTTGGACACTGTTCGAGTGTTTGGTTTGTATTTTTTATATAATTGGTAACCTACGTAACCAAATCCGACAACAAATCCAGCAACTATATATTTTGTAGTTTCAGGTTTAGTTGTTTGTCTCTCACTTTGTGGGGGGTGTGACGGTAGTGACAGTGGTGCTGTTGATGGTGTGTCAGTCTTTTCTGTTAATGCTTGAAGCTGTAATTTCTTTTGTCTGTTATATTCAGCTAATCTTTTTCCAGCCTCTATTCTACCTGGGCTTTTAGTCTTAGTCACTGTTTGAACCTGTGTCAAGACATGGCTCTGTTGTGGAGTCGTCTCGTCCATTTTCTTCTAATTTAAAATTTATTTTAGAAAAATCAATATGACTACTAGTAACAAGTAAGGTTACAGCAGGCGCAAGGTAATTCCCAAACTTGTAAAACATAAGGCATGCTAATTTGCCAATTGAACTTGAAACAATAGGATTACTTTCAAGGTCGTGTGAAAGGTTTTCACTATCAACAGGTAGGAAGTGACTTACAGCTTTTGTATATAGGCAGACAAGAGACCGGCTTAAATCACGTGTCATTAGTGAAGCAATGTGATTTTCATATTTAGAATGTAGTTTAATTAGCTCATCAGCAGTAAGGGATTCTATGTCTTCTGTCATGTATTGTTTACCGAGAAAAGCTTTTGATTTGCCTGACACAACTACAGAGATAAGCCTTTGTTTTTTAGAGTCTAAGTCTTTGTTCTCTACAGCACAGATATCGCTTAGAAGAAGTAATTCGTCTTGGTTCATTTTAAAACGTAATATAATAATTTTGTTTAAAGAAGTCAATGACAGCATTAATAATTTAGGTTAGGTGGGGGGTCTGGCTTATGATAATCGCGGGTTGGTAGCTGATCAAAAATCGTTGCTTTGAATGATTTCTGGAGTGGAACTAAAATGGCTAGGTAATAAAGTTATTGGGTGTATTGGGTGGCGATGGGTTTGTCTAAATGGCTAGTTGATTACAATAATTAGTTGATCGATGTGGCATTTATCGATTTGATTGGTTTTCAAATCTTATATTCTCATTCTAGAATTAATTATTCTGAGAATGAGAATATGAGAGCCCCAGCCTACCCCTCCCCCAAACATAGCTTGAATGATTTCTGGAGTGGAACTAAAATGGCTAGGTAATAAAGGTATTGGGTGTCTTTGTTGACGTGGGCTTGCTTAATTACCGTGTTAATTAGAATAAATATATTGTTTGGGGGAGGGGTAGGCTGGGGCTCTCATATTCTCATTCTCTACAGTGGTCTCTTTGCAATGTTGAGTGCTTCGTTATGAATTAATGATAATGACACACACGAAATGATAGTGTGAAAAAGAAATAACGATAGAGGCGGAGAAAAAGAAACGACAGAATGGTTGCCGAATATTACAGTCCTTAAGTATGGTTTGTTGTGACTCATAAGTGAAAAGTTAAGTTTTTTTTTAATTCAACGCTCCATACAAAGTACAAGAAAGAGGAAAACTCACTTGGTCATCACCATGACCGAAAGCCAGTGTCGCAATCCGATTTGTCTTTGTGTATCCAGCATGTCGGTATCCAAGTCGCACATGTCAATGTATTCAAGTCACAAAATGGCTTTTGTTTTCTAGTAGCAAACACGAAACATTTCACACTTAAAATCACTTTTCGGTACTCGGTCAACAAAGTCAGTGGGATCCGTATGAATCTCACCTGGACCGAATATGGGGACAGCTTGGGATCAACGCGCTCCATTTGGGTCTCTCAAATACTATGCTAACAGGGTATCCCTTGCCTATATCAAGTGCATAATTTGATATTTGATTTTCGATTGATGCATTTCCTGATTTAAAAAAAAAATACTACGTGCATTTTCCAGTAAGAGACACCGATATTTCAGCACAACAGTTTCACCGAGTCATCCACGAGATGTTGATTATTTTTCAGGAGCTGCTGTTGTATCAGAACAGCCTGACGTCAACAAAGTGGCAAAACTCTGCGTGCTTTGCAGGGGTTCTGATAATCATTTTTTTCAAGGATAACGCAGGGTTGGTTCCTTAGAGTCTCTGCCAAAAAAGAGTATGATCGCAGTTCGCATCTTCCAGAAGTGTTGATTGTCCTGGCCTTGTGTTCACTCTGAGTCAGTGTCCACTTCATCGACGTCAGGCTGTCGGAGCCGAGCTACTGTAGCTGAAGAGGCCGTAAGGCTCCTGTAAAACGCATGGTGCTCCTCAACGATGATCCCAGACGAGCACAGGGACAAGAGGTCAGATTTCTTGGCCTGGGAGATGGGCAGTTTGTGGCTGTACAGGGGTGATATAGTTTTGATAGGGGCAGCACGGCCTCTCTTCCTTCCTCCAGCAACCTTGATGGTTTGGTAGTCGACCTGATCAAAGGAGGTCTTGAAAAATATCTCCCCTCCTTTGCCTTTCTCAAAGTGAAATGCTTTTATTTGAAGCCAGTTCACTTTTTGTCCAGTGATGCCTGTCTTGGTGTTGCGTAGTGTTGAGGCAGCTAGTGTTTTGAAGTCAAGGATGTCTGTGTATTTGATTGGGACAACCAAATATGGTCGCGTCCTGGCCATTCTTAGGATGATATCCCAGCCGCTGGGCGTATAGATGGGTGTACTTTTCTTTGCAAATGTAATGGCTGCATGCATGGAGTCGCATTCCATCTGCGTATGCCCACTTTCCAGGTATTTGTGGGTTATGATCTTTATGTTTTCAATGTTTTGTACAGCATGGGATAAACCGGCTGCCAGGTATTGATTCCGATTTTGGCCTGGACAGCAGTCTGAATAAACTGTAACCTCCTCAACGCTGTCTGGGAGTGAGCTGAGGTAAAAGTAGAGGCAGGTTGCGATCTCACACGCTCCCCTTTTACCTTCCGACTCATCCCATGTGTAGCATTTGGCTTCCCCGTCAGCTAGTGAATAGGTGGTAAAGTTATACATGGAGAGTTTCCTTTTATATTGTAACTGGCTGACGAGGCCACAAGGAGCTTGCAGGACCGCCTGGAGATCCACAGTGACGACATGCTTTCGGCGATCTTCTTTGGCTTCTGCCTTGTCATTCTCTTTCTCAAGGCGTGCCCGCTTCTTTCTCTCCTGGTGTTTTTCAAACGCCTTCTTGTCATCTTCCGTGACCAGCTCTTTCGTCTTCCTCATGGCAAAAGCAGCACACAGCGCAAACTGGTCATCTTCCATGGCCAGCTCTTTCGTCTTCCTCATGGCAAAAACAGCACACAGCGCACACTGGTCCTTTTTGGGGGCATGAAAAGATAAGTTATATTCAGTGTTAAAAACCTGTCTGTATTTCTTTGTTGACACTGGTTGATGGCCCTCCTCTGTGCACTGCTGTACGTACAGGTCGTGCATCTTTTTCACCGTTAATCCGGGCTGTAGGTACTTGCGTTGAGAGTCTTTCCTGGTATAATGTGACTCTACAGCGGGGAAGGACTCGATGTGTTTTCTTACCCCTTCAATAGCTGGCCTTGTTGTATGGCTTGCCACTTCCTCGGCGTTCCTTGCCAGTGAAAGCTCCGTTCATGCTATTCTTTAAAGCATGGTCAACATAGGCTTCACCAAGTGCCAGTGTCGCCAAAAAGAACATCTTGCAGACACGTCGCTCTTGGCCATCAACAATAAAAAAAGAAGGTGCGGCATCTCTGGCGTTTCTTGGGCACTGGCTTATTGTCTGCACCCAAAATACGGACAGTCTCTCTCTCTCTAACATGAGCACAAACAAAGTCTTTTTGGCGTTCGTAAGTGTCTAAGGCATAAAATGTCTGAAAGAAGTCTTGCCGATACTCCTCTGATACGATTATTGCAGTCGTATCTGCACTTGCTACAGTCAGTCTGCTGGACACGTTTGGGAGGAACAGTCTTGCCAGCCTGAGATATACTCTTTCCCTTGCAAATGCAATGATTTTCTTACATTTTGTTTCCATGCTTCTGGCTTTGATTTTTTCTTCCTGGAAAGATTTTTCTTAGGAGGCGTTTGGAAGAATCCTTGTTTCCTGGGTGTGATATTTATTTTGTCATTTGACAAAATGCTGTTTTGTTGGGGTGGTGTTCACACTGTCGTCCATGGTAGGAAAATTCAGCCCTTCCTCCAAGCTTTCCCCGTCGGTCGGATTGTGGTCTTCATTTGGTGTCGCCTGGTGAGTGGGTTGGAAGTCCTCAGCCTCACCATCAGAGTCAGAGTGAATATTCACAATATAATATGTATTTACAGACGTCATCCTGAGGCCCTGGCGTCTGCTGTCTGGCTGGTCTGTGGCAAGTGTCGTAGTGAGACGGCTCGTGGACAATAAAGGCCAGTGTGATGGGTTCCGCCTGTTGACAAGCTATGGCAGCAGTGCTACCGCTGGACAGCATGAAGTCTTAAGACAGATTTGAACACGTCGCTTGTGTAGATCTACGAATAACTCTCTCAGACCAGTCAGCCAACACCCATGGCAGAAGATCTGCGGCATCATTGCTCCACTTCCCAGGCTGTCGCAGTTCACTGACATTCGAGAGGAACCTCTCATTTTCATCTTCTCTGTCTACTGGAGCAATGAAGGGAACATAAGTTCCATAATTGTCCTCAAGGTGTTCACACAGACAGTGCCGCAGTTCCTCCCCTGATATCTCATCTAAATGGAAGGCGGAGGCTTCGAAGAAACAGTTTCCATCAGGACATATTTCTTTTCGAATCAATCCATTGGCTGATAAGAGGTTGTCCAGGCGGGCTTGGTGTACTGTGACATTTTTCTCTCTTTTTTGTGTTTGTGCTAAATTTGCAGCTTGCACCCTCATCATATCACTCTGTCGTTTGATCTTTCGACGTCGTTTTCTGCTGGTCCGTTGGGCTTCTTCGGACGAGAAGATGCTGTCGACGGTGTCAGATTCATGTCGTGATGACTCGGATTCTTCTGATGGCAGAAATGTTGGGTCTGCAGGATCATCGGCAGCATCAGGCACTTGCTTCGAAATGAGGGGCTCGTCATCTGATGTGCTGAAGTCTGAATGTGAAGCCAGTTTCTTAATCAAGGGTTCATCATCAAACGTATTGAAAGCGGTTTTTTGTTCACGAATCAGAAGTTCATCATCAGACTCATTAAATGCACCCCCACCCGGGTCTGCCCTGGGGGACTTGGGTGGGGTTAACTACTTTTTAGTTCTCAGGGTCACCCTGGTCAGCCCCACAGGGTGGGTTTCCTTTCCGATTCTGGGGCATGTGTTTCTGTTTACCCTTGGTCTATTCACCTGTATTTGTCTTTTAAAAACTCTCCCTACTGTCTGCGCTGTCTGTAGCTCTCTTGATATTGGATGTTTGTTGCTAAATGGTCTTGGCTTTATTTAGGCCCCATGGCGTAGGTTTATTTAGCGTATTGGACCGGCTGGCGACATACATTCAATATTCTGGGGGGGGGGGGGGGGGGGGGGTTTGTGTTTTTTTTTTCACGAGCAGTGCAGGCACGTCCTGAACAAGCCTTGTTGCTGTCAGGACGTTAAGCAATGTACAATCAATCATTAAATGCATCCATCACGCTGCTCAGCTGCTCGTCGTCGGTTGAGCTGAAGAAATCCGCTGATCTCTCAGCTGCTGCGACAAAAGATGTCGCCAGATTGAGATACACGCTGTCTTCAGCACTGTTCGGGTCCATGATGTTCACACCCGGTACTGATCTACAAGAGAAATGATATTGATTCCGATCAGATATAGTTACATTATAAAAATTAAGACACATTTAAATGGTTTTGTTTAAAGAAACTGCCATCCGTTATATTCATTGTTACAACAGATAGTATTGTTTGCCAGTCAGGCTTAAACTATCATTATCCACAACGAGCTACCAGGGTGGGGTTCAAACCCATTACCCTCTCACCCTCCTGTACTCAGCCGCGGCGCTCCTGACTGAGCTGACGAGGCTCCTCACCTAACGGATACTAATATCGATTTCTCAAACGCTTTTTTTTTTTTAGAAAGCTTATAAACTAATCACGTGTATCTATCTGTGTGTGTGTGTGACAGGAGAGACAGACAGAGAGAGAGAAAGAGAGACTGCTGAATAATTTCCACAAAAATTAATGGTTGCTTACCTTCCAGAAGAAGATCTGCTGAATCTTTGCGAGTACAAAGGGTAAAAGGTGTAGCCAACGCAAGCCGATCTTTCGGGAGGGAGAAAAGTCAATGAAATGGGCAGTTTTAATTTATGTGCTTGTGTTATAATATGGGATATTTCTAGAATTCCTGGTGGGAAAAGTTCCGCTGTGATAAGTAAGGGACCACAGCTGCACTGAAGTCCCGTTAGGAGTGACATGTGTTGACAAGTGTCATCTCCTACACAGTCCAGATTCCCATTAGTTTTTTCTTTTTTAATTTTACCCTGGTATTTGTTCTGGATGTGTCTGTTAACATGTTTAGGGTGCCTGCATACCTAGCAGATAATCACAGAACCTAAAGAACTCAAAGTATTATTGATAATGTTATTTTCTATTTAACAAAAAAAGCTGCATATTGAATGAAAAACTTAGATCACACACACACACACAGCATGAGAGAGAGGGGGGGGGGGGGGGTTAGGGGTTGGAGAGATGCGCACGTACAGACAGATTTTTTAATTTCAGTCTAATTCAAAACGTTTCCCCCTCTCCTACAAGTTTCAAGATACTTTCTTGTAACTGTGATTGAGACCAAGAAATGGTGATTTTCATTCTACATAAAACTCGTAGACTGTCGTACTGTGATTAAACGCGCAGACAGCAGCAGTCGGGCACTTTCCAGTGCCGATGTAAACAAAGCAACTGCAATTATGGCTTTCATACAGGCACTGCTGCTGAGTGCAGTGTGATAAACCGCCGGGCCCGCGTAAAGCCAGCTGTGCCAGATGCGATGTTCATACAGCCAACTTTTCAGGGAATCTGCTGCCGTCGACCACTGTATCTCTAATTACGGTTGTTATACGGGCACCACGTTGTTTGAAGTTTTATACTTGGTTTAATTATTCATTAGTAACTAATTAATTTTAATAATTATTATATGTCTGCTTTCACACACACAATCTCGAAGTGAAACTGAGTTGAATGACGTAAAAAAGTCATTTTCGGAAAAAAGTGAGATACGAGGTTTATCCGGGCAACCCTCGAGAGAGACAGCAAGTTTGGTGGCATCTTCGGTAGTGAGGTATTTTCTGATCTGACTTATGCAGCGGAGGTGGAAATAACATGCCTGGGCCGTGGCGGAGATGAAGCTGGTCATGGAAAGAGCGGAATCAAGGATAATGCTGAGTCAGAGAGGGAGATGGGGGTGCTGTCGAGTTGAAGGTGGAGAGAGGGAGGGAGCTGGGAAAGTTTCTGGCGAGTGCCTACCAGCATGGCTTCCGTTTTGTCGTCGTTCAGTTTGATCTTGTTTGCTGTCATCCAGTTTTTCACGTCTTCATAGCAGTCAGCCGTGTGAGTCAGTAGTGTCAGAGTGTTGTCGAGTTTGTCTTTGTCTAGTAGTTGTGAGTCGTCAGCATAGAGGTGGTGGTGTATGTGGTGAGACTGGATGATGATGGACAGGGGAGAGGTGTAGAGAGTGAAAAGGACCGGGTCCAGGACGGACCCCTGTGGAACGCCGCAGGAGATCCTGACTGGTTTGGAGGAGACGCCGTCGATGGTGACTGACTGCTGTCTGTCGGAAGCTGGGAGGGGGTCTAGTTTGCAGGTTTTGAAAGGCATGGACTTTATGGTCTTGAGGACTTCATCCTGAGAGACGGGGCGGAAGGACGAGAGGGGAGTGCCAGAAAAGGGGGGGGTCAGGAAGGCACGGCGGAGAAGGCAGAGTGTCGAGTGTGTTGCGCAGAGTTTGGATTTTGTCGGAGAAATAGGAGGAAAAACGGACGGAAGTTCTTCTTTGCTGTGTGTGTTGGGAAGAGAAGAGTCTTTAGAAGTGCCTAGGAGTGTGTTCATGGTAGCGTAGAGGGTTTTGGAAGAAGTGGATTCCAGGATTTTGTTTTGAAGGTGTTTACGTTTGGAGTCGGAGATCATTCTGCAGACTTTGGATCTGGTGGTTTGGAAGATCTCTCTGTGAACGGTGAGGTCAGATGAGTGCCAGCGGCGTTCCGCTTGTTGACGCTCGCGCTTGGCCTCAGCTATGTCGTCAGTGAGCCAGGGGGAGTGGTATGGAGCAGGTGGTGACAGGGGCATGGGTGTCTAGAAGTTTTCGAAGGGAGGAATCGAAATGGGATGCAAGATCGGGAGAGGGGGCAGGGTCCAAGAGAAGGTCGACAGCTTCGTCGAAGAAGTTCTCTCGGCTGACAGATTTTAGTTTGCGATGAGAGACAAAGAGCTTGGGTTTTTTCGGGGGAGGTAGATTGAGGGCGACGAGAATAGCGAGGTGGTCAGAGGGAAGCACAGAAGAGGTGTCAGAGTTGAGGAAGTGTTGATCGGAGGTGTGGGTGATGATCCAGTCGAGGGTGTGGCCCAGTCGGTGGGTAGGTTTAGTGATTGTGTTGTGTAAGATTGTGGTTTGAAAGTGACGTGCAAAGGCGTTTTGTGTCAGGGTGGTCGGGTTTGTCGAAGTGGAAGTTAAAGTCAAGGAGGCGGAAGGGGTGGAAGGGCATAGGAAAAGGGGAAGAAGTGTGTGTTTGTGGTGGCGAGTCCCGCCTTTTGCTAATTTCGCCCCTGTGGCCTTTCTTTCGCTATCGGATGCCGCGTAAGGCATCTGCAACACTGTCAGCGGCACCGGCCGCGCAGTAGGTGGCGTGGCGACGTAGAGATAGCAGTTGTTGTGTGTATTTGATGAGCATGATTGTTTGTGAGGACAAGAAAGAGGAAGACGAGAAGAGGGTTCAGTAGGGTGTGTGTGTGTGAGTAAGTGTGTGTGTGTGTGTGTGCCGGTGTGTGTGTGCTGGTGTGTGTGTGTGAGCGGTGTGGTAGGGGAGCGACCTGATTTCCGGTCGGTCAGCGGCGAGATTGGGCAATGGTGCCGAAAGTGGGGAGGGCGAGATGTCGACGGGAGAGCACACGTAAACCTATAAACGGTAGGAACACGAACGAGTTTACAATCAAGCAGCAGATGCAACCTCGGGTGGCAAACAGACTCACACAGTAAACACTTCACACACTAGCACACAGCACATGAAAACAGGGTGGCAGAAAGGCCCAGTGAACCCACGCTGCGGAAGAAGCAAAATGGCGACGTAAACAAAGTTCAAATGACAGACACAATTCAATACGATACCACTCAAACAGCAACCAGATCCGACGAAACACAAGCATAATCCTCATCAGCGCACTCTTATACGATACTCAGCGACTTTCAGCACACGAAACACAGTACATGCAATGAGAAACCACTAAAACACTGGGAGCGAAAAACACATGGTAGGTCACACAAACAAGATGGTATAAGAGATTCATGCAATGTATGCAGTATCAGTATTTTCTAATCTGGTGTTAACATTTAACACGTCTTCACAACACAGCTCTAAGATGGTATAAGAGATTCATACAATGTATGCAGTATCAGTATTTTCTGGTGTTAACATTTAACACGTCTTCACAACACAGCTCTAAGATGGTATAAGAGATTCATACAATGTATGCAGTATCAGTATTGTCTGGTGTTAACATTTAACACGTCTTCACAACACAGCTCTAAGATGGTATAAGAGACTCATACAATGTATGCAGTATCAGTATTGTCTGGTGTTAACATTTAACACGTCTTCACAACACAGCTCTAAGATGGTATAAGAGATTCATACAATGTATGCAGTATCAGTATTGTCTGGTGTTAACATTTAACACGTCTTCACAACACAGCTCTAAGATGGTATAAGAGATTCATACAATGTATGCAGTATCAGTATTGTCTGGTGTTAACATTTAACACGTCTTCACAACACAGCTCTAAGATGGTATAAGAGATTCATACAATGTATGCAGTATCAGTATTGTCTGGTGTTAACGTTTAACACGTCTTCACAACACAGCTCTAAGATGGTATAAGAGATTCATACAATGTATGCAGTATCAGTATTGTCTGGTGTTAACGTTTAACACGTCTTCACAACACAGCTCTAAGATGGTATAAGAGATTCATACAATCTATGCAGTATCGGTATTTTCTGGTGTTAACGACAACGTTTAACACGTCTTCACAACAGAATCTTATGGTTAACCTCTTAACCTCATGACCTCATTTTCAAACTTTTGGGGTTAACTACTTTTTAGTTCCCAGGGTCACCCTGGTCAGCCCCACAGGGTGGGTTTCCCCCTCTATTCTGGGGCATGTGTTTCTGTCTACCCTTGGTCCATTCACCTGCATTTTTCTTTTTTAAACTCTTCCTACTCTGCGCTGGTGTTGCTAAATGGTCTTAGGTTTATTAGCGTAATAGACCGGCTGGCGCATACATTCAATTGTCAGTTTAGTTTTCTTTTTTTCACAAGCAGAGCAGGCACGTCCTGAAAAAGTCGTGTTGCTGTCGGTACGTTAAGCAATGTACAACCAACCAACCAATCCAAACTTTTTGAGGCATTGTGAATGACTAAATACTATGTACCAGTTGTAGATGGATTGACCATGATCATTTCCAAACTTTTGGAGGCGTTGTAAGTGACTGTACCAGTTGTAGTAGATGGATTGATCATGATAGTTCAAGGGTTGTGACAGATGAGCTTGGTGCCTTCAGGTGCCACACTACCCTTGAATTATCATGGTCAATCCATCTCCTGCTGCAGGGTCGTGGGGTTATACGAGTTAAACTGTTGAAACTTATTGAAACTCTTTACAACAAAAAGGGGGGGGGGGGGGATGGGTGACTCGGTGGTAGAGTGTTCTCTTGACCAGGATGTTGCGGGTTCGTATCCAGCTGGCGTAATGTTCAGACCCTATCGGGTGCTGCGTTTTTTAAATCACCTTCATGGTGGACAAGAGACGTTAATCTCTCTTGTGTGTGTGTGTTTTCAACAGATGATTGTGATATTGTATACGTGTATTGTGTATCATGGAACTGTGTGCCTTCATTACAGAGGCAGCTGGGGGCTAAAGTTTAAGGTAATTTGAAACTGGGGATGTGATCCGACTGCGCTTGTCATTTTGTACTGGAGGGTTCATATGAAACTGGGGATGTCATCCGACTGCGCTTGTCATTGTGTACTGGAGGGTTCATATGAAACTAGGTCGCATAAAGCGCTTACATTTATTACATGTTGCATTTCCGTCCTGTGTGATGTACTACTACTAGTGTTGTGTTTTGTGTTGACCAGGCACCTTGATTTGAGCTGAACTGAGGACTTCTGGGCACTACTGTGGACACAAGATGGAGTCACATGATCTGCTGGTGACCAGGCACCTTGATTTGAGCTGAACTGAGGACTTCTGGCCACTACTGTGGACACAAGATGGAGTCACATGACTCGCTGGTGACAGCAGACGTGAAGATAGAGATTGATGTGGCAGAGGAAGATGAGACTTGCATAAAGCAAGAATATGATATCGGTACGTACGCACTTATGTGTACAGCAAATCTCTTTATACAAACACTTACTTTTACTTACTTACATATTCAAGATTCAGAAAATGTATGGTGTCAGTCTGGGTGACAAAGCTTAATTCATTAGGATCAGTATGCTAAAAAAGTGAAACCCCACCCAGGTCTGACCTGGATACTAGGGTGGGGTTAACTACTTTTTAGTTCCCAGGGTCACCCTGGTCAGCCTCACAGGGTAGGTTTTCCCCTCTATTCTGGGGCATGTGTTTCTGTCTACCCTTGGTCCATTCACTTTAATTTTCCTTTTTTAAAGTCTCCCTACTGTCTGCGCTGCCTGTAGCTCTTGATATTGGATGTGTGTTGCTAAATCAGGGTCCGTACGGTCTGTGAACTTTTGCGAAAGTTGTTAAAAAATGACAAGGCTTTTGCAGGGCCCTGGAAAGTCTGTCAATTTTAGTCCTTTTCCTTAAAATCTGTGAAAGTTTTTTTAAAAAAATACAAAGTGCTTGCAAACTTTTGTCTACTTCTTTTTTTTTTTCTCCCCCAATTTGTGACTATTTCTATTGTGAACGATCATGCTGACACTTGTTGCAAGTGATCTATATTTAGCTCTCATCATAAAGTGTGACTGCATGGCCTTTCTGCCGAACATTCTGATTAGTTGTTTATGCTTCTGCCGAGCTCCGCCATTTGCTAAGCGTTCTTTTATTTTCGTATCTCTTCATGCATTAGGCACGAAAGCTTCAAATGAGCTGCTGATACAGAGTGATCTAATTAAAGTGTGTAATAATTATCCTATAATCATAATAATCCACCTGTCTCCAATCACCTCGTTGTGGCGAGAGACGTTGAAAATCAAGAAACAACAACAAAAGTGTGTAAACCTTCCATTCTTCAGTTTGGGTTTGTGAAACGTTTATGAAAAGTTTGTGAACTTCATCCCTGCTTTTCTGTAAGGACCCTGTAAATGGTCTTGGCTTTATTTAGGCCCCATGTCGTAGTTTATTTAACGTATTGGACCGGCTGGCGACATACATTCAATATTCTGTTTAGTGTTTTTGTCACAGGCAGTTCAGGCACGTCCGGGGGCGTGAGGGGGGGGGGGGGGCGAGGGGGGTGGGTGGGGGGGGGCGGCCAAGGGGGGTGAGGGGGGGCAGGGCGGATGGGGGTGGGTGGGTGGGGGCACGCGAGGCATTGATTCCGGGGGCAGAAAACTCAAACAGCGGGGATCACAGTACACAATGTTGGCGGGCCAAAGCCCACATCCACCAATACCAGCTTCAGAATGTGGTCTCAAACATGTCAGGGTTCGAATTAACTTTTCACACCACTCCCATCTCCATTTCTTTCTCACTCCCGTTTCATTAAAAGTTTAGCCGCGAGCAACAATGTGTGCTGCGTCGCCAGATGCCATCTTGGAAAAACGAAGTTTACCTAAAGTTAACGATAAACGAATCTGACAACTTGTGGACCTGCGCCGTTTAAAAACCACGACTGTTTCGGAATTTTTTCGGTTTTTTTTCCCCACGCGGAATTGCATTTTTTTAAAAAGTGGATTAAAAAAAAAATTAACCCTGATATCCTCGGAAAAGCGGAAGATTTTGACCCATTAAAATTAATTGTCTCACTTCTCAGTATCCCACCCCCACCCCTCGTGCGACAAAAAAAAACAACAAACATTCGAAGGCTGCTTGGCATTTCATACAGAGATCACATCACGAACGAGGAAGTGGGAAGCAGAATCTAGCAAGCCATCAGGCCCTATGAAGACATATTAGCCATTATGAAAAAACGCAAACTGAAGTGGTATGGGCATGTCACGCGTTCAGCAGGGCTTGCCAAAACAATCCTGCAAGGCACTGTGCAAGTAGGATGAAGGAGAGGAGACAGAGGAAAAGATGGGAGGACAATATCTCAGAGTGGACAGGACTGAAGCTGAGCGATACGCTTAAAATGGCAGAGAACAGAGAGGATTGGAGGGAGCTGGTTGCCAAGTCATCAGTGGTGCCCCAATGGTCGGCAAGACTACGGGATATAGATAAATAGATAGATAGATCATTGTATTAAGTGTGGCTGTGAAGTTGTGAATAGTATTTGAGAAAAAATAAATTATGTCAAGATACAGCTATTTTGCATATATTTCCGGATCCCCTCTGACCTTGACCTTTTTGTGAGAGTTCACTGAAATTGGTATGCTTAGGAAGGTCTTGCCACAAAATATCTTTGAGGCAAGTTTGAAGACTATATCTTGAATAGTCTCCGAGAATATGCCAACGTTAAAGTTTACGACAGACGACGGAGGACGGACACTGGCCCAGAACACGGCTCGCTTTTGCTTCACACGTGAGCCAAAAAAAGCCATATCTTGGCAAAAGATTTTTCCCCCCCCCACAAATACTATTCACAACTTCAAACCAAAACTAGCTACAGAGATACCTGATGGTATTACCTGTCTGTGCATACTAATTTGGATGAGCCAGCGGAAAGGTCAAGGGTCACAAGAGTTCGGCAAATGTGTGTAAAATGCCAGTTTTTGATAGAATTGTATTTATTATCAGCATTTTTGCCACAAAGGTCACACATGTAAATCGGTCATACATTATGAGCCATAAGGGTTTTGCCTTTCTTGTTTACATAAATGTAGCAATTACTTTTGTTTAGAAGAAATATGAGGCGATTTTCTACAATAGTTTAAGCAGCAGATTTAGCGGTTTGAAGAAAGAGATGAATGTCAGATGCTGTGTGCAAGAATATGGTTGGTGTTGTGCAAGAATATGGTTGGTGTTGTGCAAGAATATGGTTGGTGTTGTGCAAGAATATGGTTGGTGTTGTGCAAGAATATGGTTGGTGTTGTGCAAGAATATGGTTGGTGTTGTGCAAGAATATGGTTGGTGTTTAGAACTGCAGCTTTGCAACACAGCTACATGTGCAGTTTTGATATTGGCGAGTGATTCTGTAAAAAATGTTTGTTTTGTATGGCCATTGTGATATTCAAAAACAATTTGTTAGATGAAAGTGGCACCGAATATGTACACCTGTCCGTGATTTTACAAATAATTGTTTTCATGCATGATGCAACAAAATGACGACTGTTTCAAGGGTGTACATGATTATGATCACTGACAGGAATGAACCTACACTGGTGTGGCCGTGTTTACCGCCTCTGTCCATCCTGCTTCAAAGGCAGGGGAGGGTGTGGTTTCCATGGTTCATTTGGTGTCACATCTTCTGTTGGCAGTAAAAGAACAGCAATAAAAAAAAAAACAACAACATGAAACTAATAAACTTGCGAATACGCAAATACACAGGCACAGTCTTGCGGCCCGGCGTGAGACGGCCTTAGTTGTCTGCTCAGCGTTAAACTCAAATGACTAATAACTAATACTCTTATGGCGTTTGAGTGTTTTTAAAGCCTTTTACAGAGATGTTTGTAAAAAGCAGAGGCTGCACCTGACAACAAAGATTGACATGCGTCTTAACTCATTCTGCTCCAGACACACCACAGCAAGATACGGATCCACCATGTTCATGTTAGGGTGATGCCAGAATAGCTTGGCGCCTATGGGCACCAAGCTATTCTGGCATCACCCTTGAACTATCAATGTCGATCTGTGTCCTGCACTGCAAAGCCGTCTTCAGAGGACAACGGCAACATTTTGGGGATTTCGGTCTTGGGGTACAGTGAGTTAACAGACCATAACGATTTCATCTCAACAACCAGCACCATGCAAAGCCATTTAAAGCAAATAAGAAAGAAAAGCCTACTTTCAGCGAATCAAAAGACTTACCTAGCCTACAAAGTGTAAACGTCTCCGACTGTGAGGTAAGTCCATACTTTCCTAAGCTCCCAAGTTTATTTTTGAGGACTTCAATGGATTCTCTCTCTCCGACTGCCTCCCTCATTATCAGCAGTATGTCAACTGCAAGGCGAAAAAAGACACAATTCTCGACAAGTGTTACGGGAATGTCCCTCGCCTGCAAAGCTGTCAGGAAAAATGCACTCAGCACTGCTGATCATTGTGTGGTGCCTCTGCTGCCCATGTACAAAATCAAACTGAAATCTGTTCCACCAAAGGAGAAAACCGTCAAGGAGTGGACTTAAGACACTGCGGCACAACTTCAGGGGTGCTTTGAGTGCACAGACTTCAGACACTGCGGCACAACTTCAGGGGTGCTTTGAGTGCACAGACTTCAGACACTGCGGCACAACTTCAGGGGTGCTTTGAGTGCACAGACTTCAGACACTGCAGCACAACTTCAGGGGTGCTTTGAGTGCACAGACTTCAGACACTGCGGCACAACTTCAGAGGTGCTTTGAGTGCACAGACTTCAGACACTGCGGCACAACTTCAGGGGTGCTTTGAGTGCACAGACTTCAGACACTGCGGCACAACTTCAGGGGCGCTTTGAGTGCACAGACTTCAGACACTGCGGCACAACTTCAGGGGTGCTTTGAGTGCACAGACTTCAGACACTGCGGCACAACTTCAGGGGTGCTTTGAGTGCACAGACTTCAGACACTGCGGCACAACTTCAGGGGTGCTTTGAGTGCACAGACTTCAGACACTGTGGCACAACTTCTGAGTGCACAGACTGGTCAGTGTTCCTGGACAGTAGTCAGTCACTAGGGGAAACTGTAGACAGCATTCAGTCGCTAGAAGAAACTGTAGACAGCAGTCGGTTGCTAGAGGAAACTGTAGACAGCAGTCAGTCAGTCAGTATAGGAAACTGTAGACAGCAGTCAGTTGCTTGAGGAAACTGTAGACAGCAGTCAGTCGCTAGAGGAAACTGTAGACAGCAGACCAGACGGAAGCAGATTGAAGAGACCATTAGCCGGGTGTATAGTGTCACGTGCAATAAGCCCTGCACGTCTAAGCAGCCGCTGTTGGTACACTAGAGGAAACTGTAGACAGCAGTCCGTCGCTAGAGAAAACTGTAGACAACAGTCACTATGGGGAAACTATAGACAGCAGTCAGTCGCTAGAGGAAACTGTAGACAGCAGACCAGACGGAAGCAGATTAATAGACTATTAGCCGGGTGTGTAGTGTCGCGTGCAATAAGCCCTGCACGTCTAAGCAGCCGCTGTTGGTACACTAGAGGAAACTGTAGACAGCAGTCCGTTGCTAGAGGAAACTGTAGACAGCAGTTCGTTGCTAGAGGAAACTGTAGACAGCAGTCGGTCGCTAGAGGAAACTAGACAGCAGTCAGTCGCTAGGGGAAACTGTAGACAGCAGTCAGTCCCTATAGGAAACTGTAGACAGCAGTCAGTCCCTATAGGAAACTGTAGACAGCAGTCAGTCCCTATAGGAAACTGTAGACAGCAGTCAGTCGCTACAGGAAACTGTAGACAGCAGTCAGTCGCAAGAGGAAACTGTAGACAGCAGTCAGTCGCTAGAGGAAACTGTAGACAGCAGTCAGTCGCTAGAGGAAACTGTAGACAGCAGACCAGATGGAAGCAGATTAAAGAGACCATTAGCCGGGTGTGTAGTGTCGCGTGCAATAAGCCCTGCACATCTAAGCAGCCGCTGTTGGTACACTAGAGTAAACTGTAGACAGCAGTCCGTCGCTAGACGAAACTGTAGACAGCAGTCTGTCGCTAGAGGAAACTGTAGACGGCAGTGCGTTGCTAGAGGAAACTGTAGACAGCAGTAAGGCCCTAGAGGAAACTGTAGACAGCAGTCAGTCACTATAGGAAACTGTAGACAACAGTCACTATGGGGAAACTATAGACAGCAGTCAGTCGCTAGAGGAAACTGTAGACAGCAGACCAGACTACAGATTAAAGAGACCATTAGCCGGGTGTGTAGTGTCGCGTGCAATAAGCCCTGCACGTCTAAGCAGCTGCTGTTCGTACACTAGAGGAAACTGTAGACAGCAGTTCGTCGCTAGAGGAAACTGTAGACAGCAGTCCGTTGCTAGAGGAAACTGTAAACAGAAGTCCGTTGCTAGAGGAAACTGTAGACAGCAGTCATTCACTAGAGGAAACTGTAGACAGCAGTCAGTTGCTAGAGGAAACTGTAGACATCAGTCAGTCGCTAGAGGAAACGGTAGACAGCAGTCAGTCCCTATAGGAAACTGTAGACAGCAGTCAGTCACTAGAGGAAACTATAGACAGCAGTCAGTCGCAAGAGGAAACTGTAGACAGCAGTCAGTCGCAAGAGGAAACTGTAGACAGCAGTCAGTCGCTAGAGGAAACTGTAGACAGCAGTCAGTCGCTAGAGGAAACTGTAGACAGCAGTCAGTCGCTAGAGGAAACTGTAGACAGCAGTCAGTCGCTAGAGGAAACTGTAGACAGCAGTCAGTCGCTAGAGGAAACTGTAGACAGCAGTCAGTCACTAGAGGAAACTGTAGACAGCAGTCAGTCGCTAGAGGAAACTGTAGACAGCAGTCAGTCGCTAGAGGAAACTGTAGACAGCAGTCGGTCACTATAGGAAACTGTAGACAACGGTCATTCGCTAGAAGAAACTGTAGACAGCAGTCAGTCACTAGAGGAAACTGTAGACAGCAGTCAGTCGCTAGAGGAAACTGTAGACAGCAGTCAGTCGCTAGAGGAAACTGTAGACAGCAGTCGGTCACTATAGGAAACTGTAGACAACGGTCATTCGCTAGAAGAAACTGTAGACGTTGTTTCAAGCTACATTCGTTTGTGTGAGGATTCTGTCATTCCAGCTAAGATGGTGAAAGTATTTCCAAACAACAAGCCCTGGGTATCGAAAGAACCGAAAGGGATATTGAAACAAAAGGCAAGAACTTTTGCTAGCGGTGACTTTATTGGGGGAAAAAACTGCAGTCTCAGCTACGTTTGGAAATCCGAGACAATAGTTAGTTAGTTAGTTAGTTATTGGGGTTTAAGGCCAGCTCACGGTGGCCGAGACAATAAACGTCAGATCAGAGAAAAGGTGAAGAGTCAGTTTGTGACTGGTGACCTACGCAGAGTGTGGCAAAGTCTGAAGGCTATGTCTGGGGCTCAGCAGAAACAAAGTGCCTCCACCACAAGTCTACTCTGTGATGACGGCCTACAGCTCTCCAACCAGTTGAACGACCATTTTGCTCGGTTTGAGGTGAACGTCTAGTCACTGAGTTGGAAGTGCAGATCACCAGAGATGAACTCCAGGCTCTTCCTGATGACTGCAGTTACAGAGATCAGTAGGGAAGTGGTGGTGATGGTCTTCCATTGCCTTCAGCTACGTAAAGCCCCAGGCCCAGATGGAATCAGTGGTAAGGTGCTGCAGTCCTGCAGTGCCTACCTGGCACCAGTCTTCACGCAGATCTTCAATGCATCCCTCACGTCCAACTCCATCCCATCAGTCTTGACTCCCTGGTCTGTCTAGTTCCCAAGAAACCAAAACCCTCTTGCCCTAATGACTACATATTGCCCTGACCTCTATCATCATGAAGTGCCTCAAGAGACTTGTCCTGAGTCGACTACTCAGTCAGACGAGCGACCAACTCGACCCTCTACAGTTTGCATATTGTCACAACATGCACCTAATCCTCACTCACTTGGAGACACCAAAGTCCTTTGCCAGAGTCCTCTTTGTTGACTTTTCCAGCGCCTTCAACATGCTGAGGCCTCACCTTCTGGCTGACAAGCTGCTCCACATGAATGTCGGCCCTTCTCTGATCTTATGGATCTTAGACTTCCTAGTGGAAAGAATGCAGTGTGTTCACGTAAACAACTTGATGTCCTCCGTCGTCACTACGTCCGCGGGCAGCCCCCATGATGTGGTCTCGCCTGTCTTTTACATCCTCTTCACAAATGACTTTACCAGCTCCAATGACAGGACTTACTACGTCACATTTGCAGACGACACAGCAGTTGTAGATCTGTCAAACTCAGATGCTGATTATTTTGCAGAAGTGGGTCAGTTGGTGTCATGGTGTCATAACAACCATCTTCAGTTGAACGTGGCCAAGATGGAGGAGATGATAGTCGACTTCCGAAAGATTGGCAGTGGACCAACTTCCGGGAACCCACTCTCATCTCCTCAGCCCCTGGTCCCCTCAACCGGGTCTGCCCTGGGGACTTGGGTGGGGTTAACTACTTTTAGTTCCCAGGGTCACCTCTATTCTGGAGCATGTGTTTCTGTCTACCCTAGGTCCATTCACCTGTATTTTCCTTTTTTAAACTCTCCCTACTGTCTGCGCTGCCTGTAGCTCTTGATATTGGATGTGTGTTGCTAAATGTTCTTAGCTTTATTTATGCCCCATGTCGTAGGTTTATTTAACGTATTGGACCAGATGGCGACATACATTCAATATTCTGTTGGGTTTTTTTTTCCCTCACAAGCAGTGCAGGCACATCATGAGAAAGTCTTGTTGCTGTCAGGACGTTAAGCAACATACCATCAATCAATCAATCCGATGTATCTGCAGTGGAAAATGTTCTTCTCTGCCTTGGTTACATCAATTGAATAATTCAAGGCTATCCCTCACCGACAACACAGACCTCCCCAAGGGAGACTGTATATGCTGCGCAAACTCCGCTCCTTTGATGTGAGCCCCACAATCCGC
This sequence comes from Semisulcospira habei, assembly GCA_036245525.1. Lineage (NCBI taxonomy): Eukaryota > Metazoa > Mollusca > Gastropoda > Semisulcospiridae > Semisulcospira > Semisulcospira habei. The sequence goes on from BTPG01000001.1 coordinate 269,179,282, forward strand.
AGGCTTTATCTGCTTTATAGAAAGCCTTCTTACATTCTCCTTTGTCTCATGGTTCGGCTCCCTGGGCGAGAAGAACTTGAGGAAGCTGAACAAGATAGCCAGGCTTAGTGAGAAAAATCATTGGGGGCAGGTTGGACAGCCTTGACAGTATCTACAGGACAAGAATGATACGCACGGGCCTGAGGCTGGCAGCTGACACTTCCCACTGCCTTTCTAAGCACCTTCAAAAGCTCCCGTCTGGCCTTAGGTTTAAAGCTCCTCTTGTTAAAACCAAACGCTACAAGAGCAGCATTGTACCCTCTGTCACGGACCCCCCCACCTGGGTCTGCCCTGGGGGACTTGGGTGGGGTTAACTACTTTTTAGTTCCCAGGGTCACCCTGGTCAGCCCCACAGGGTGGGTTTTTCTCTGGGCATGTGTTTCTGTCTACCCTTGGTGCATTCACCTGTATTTTCCTTTTTTAAACTCTCCCTACTGTCTGCACTGTCTGTAGCTCTTGATATTGGATGTGTGTTGCTAAATGGTCTTAGCTTTATTTAGGCCCCATGCTGTAGGTTTAACGTATTGGACCGTATGGCGACATACATTCAATATTCTGTTGGTTTTTTTTTTTTCACACGCAGTGCAGGCATGTCCTAAGAAAGTCTTGTTGCTGTCGGGACATTAAGCAATGTACAATCAATCAATCGATCTGTCACGGGCTAGGGAAAGATGGTGGTTTGTTTATGTTGTGGGTGTAGGTTATATAATCTTGTTAACAGGGGAATCTCCCCTCACACGCTCACACTCTCATCATTGTAGCTATAAACATCTCGTTCATCACATTTCTCTCACTCTGGAGAGGGCCGTCTCGCATGCGCTTTCCAGACACACATTCATACAACTGATTCACTAAGGAACTCAGTTACTGAAATGCTAACTATGTTGATTATTTACATAAAAACATTAAATTGTCATGATGTCAGTTGATCCAATTGTCTGTACATAGATATTGACACCCATGGTCCTGTTTATTTCCCCAGAAGAGAAAGAAGCAGAAACACCACTGGCTGACTCTGAGACAGATGGACACCACAGGGACTTTACAGCTACTACAGTCAACATGGCTGGAGAAGTCATAGACCACACTTCTGGTGAAGACACACACAACACTACTGGTGAAGATACAGTCATCACTACTAGTAAAGACACAGACAAGATTACTGGTGAAAACACAGACAACACTGCTGGTGAAGACACAGTAGGCACTACTGGTGAAGACACAGACAACACTGCTGGTGTGGAGAGAGATGGTCCTGTCCAACACCCACAAGTCAAACTGGAGCCAGCTATCGAGGTCGAACCTGGTGTCCGGCTAGAACTTGGGATCAGCAAAGAGTCTGGGGTTAATCTGGAACCTGACATCAAGCTAGCGTCAATCTCTGTGCCCAGTGTTTACAGTGACATGGAGTGTGACACTAAACATGACATCAAGCTAGAGTCTGACTCTGTGCCCAGTGTTTACAGTGACATGGACTGTGACACTAAACATGACATCAAGCTGGCGTCTAACTCTGTGCCCATTGTTTACAATGACATGGTCTGTGACACTAAACACGACATCAAGCTAGAGTCTAACTCTGTGCCCAGTGTTTACAGTGACATGGACTGTGACACTAATCATGACATCAAGCTAGAGTCTAACTCTGTGTCTGGTATTATCAGTGACATGAACTGTGACTTGAGGGTATCTGTGGATCTTGACGGTAGAACTTTGTCAACAGAACAAAATCCCTTGACCACAGAAAGTCCCAGTGCTGAAGAGAGTCAGATGCCATTTGTATGTGGGTTGTGTGACGGTAAAACTTTGTCAACAGAACAAAAACCCTTGATCACAGAAAGTCCCAGTGCTGAAGAGAGTCGTATGCCATTTGCATGTGGGTTGTGTGATGCATGTTTCCAGTTGTCCAGTCAGTTGATGCAACACATGTCTACTCACACAGGGCAGAAGCCTGACACTGTTAACACAGAGCAGAAGACAACTACAGCTGACAGTGCATGTATTGATGTACAGACATCAGCAGATACATCAAGTGGGAGAACATTATTTTGTAGGCACTGTAAGGCAACTTTCCACAAGCCACATACATGTACAAAGGATGGTTTAAGTAGTGCTCACGCTGGCCAGAAGCCACATATGTGTACAGAGCGTAGTGCTAGCTTTGCTGTATCTGGTTACTTGAAAACACACATGACCCACACTGGCAAGAAGCCACATAAGTGTACAGAGTGTAGTGCTACTTTCACTCAATCTAGTACCTTGAAAAGACACATGCTGACACACACATGCCAGAAGCCACATAAGTGTACAGAATGTAGTGCTAGTTTAACTTGCTCTAGTTACTTGAAGACACATATGCTGTCACACACAGGCCAGAAGCCACATAAGTGTACAAAGTGTGCTACTTTCTATCGACGTAGTGACTTGAACAAACACATGCTGATACACACAGGCCAGAAGCCACATAAGTGTACAGAGTGTAGTGCTACTTTCACTCGATCTAGTCACTTGAAAAGACACATGCTGATACACACAGGCCAGAAGCCACATAAGTGTACAGAGTGTAGTGCTACTTTCACTTTTTCTAGTAACCTGAAAGAACACATGAAGACACACACAGGCCAGAAGCCGCATAAGTGTACAGAGTGTAATGCTACTTTCACTTATTCTAGTACCTTGAAACGTCACAAGCTGACACACACAGGCCAGAAGCCACATAAGTGTACAGAGTGTAGTGCTACTTTCACTCGATCTAGTCACTTGAAAAGTCACATGCTGACACACACAGGCCAGAAGCCACATAAGTGTACAGAGTGTAGTGCTACTTTCTCTCTTTCTAGTCACTTGAAAAGACACATGCTGACGCACACAGGCCAGAAACCACATAAGTGTACAGAGTGTACTGCTACTTTCACTTATTCTAGTACCTTGAAACGTCACAAGCTGACACACACAGGCCAGAAGCCACATAAGTGTACAGAGTGTAGTGCTACTTTCACTCGATCTAGTCACTTGAAAAGTCACATGCTGACACACACAGGCCAGAAGCCACATAAGTGTACAGAGTGTAGTGCTACTTTCACTCAATCTAGTCACTTGAAAAGACACATTCTGACACACACAGGCCAGAAGCAACATAAGTGTACAGAGTGTAGTGCTACTTTCACTCAATCTAGTCACTTGAAAAGACACATTCTGACACACACAGGCCAGAAGCAACATAAGTGTACAGAGTGTAGTGCTACTTTCACTCAATCTAGTCACTTGAAAAGACACATTCTGACACACACAGGCCAGAAGCAACATAAGTGTACAGAGTGTGGTGCTTCTTTCTGTCTTTCTAGTCACTTGAAAAGACACATTCTGACACACACAGGCCAGAAGCAACATAAGTCTACAGAGTGTAGTGCTTCTTTCTCTCTTTCTAGTCACTTGAAAAGACACATGCTGACACACACAGGCCAGAGGCCACATAAGTGTACACAGTGTAGTGCTACTTTTACTCGATCTAGTCACTTGAAAAGTCACATGCTGACACACACAGGCCAGAAGCCACATAAGTGTACAGAGTGTAGTGCTACTCTTTCTAGTCACTTGAAAAGACACATGCTGACACACACAGGCCAGAAGCCACATAAGTGTACAGAGTGTAGTGCTACTTTTACTCGATCTAGTCACTTGAAAAGTCACAAACTGACACACAGGCCAGAAGCCACATAAGTGTACAGAGTAGTGCTACATTCTGTGTTTCTAGTCACTTAAAAAGACATGCTGATACACACACGCCAGAAGCCACATAAGTGTACAGAGTGTAGTGCTACGTTCATTCGATCTAGTCACTTGAAGAAACACATGCTGACACACACAGACCAGAAGCCATAATAGTGTACAGAGTGTAATGCTACTTTTATTCGATCTAGTCACTTGAAAAGACACATGCTGATACTGACTCACACATTCCATAAGCCACGTAAATTTACTGTAGTGTTATTTTCACGCAATGTAATAACCTGAAAAGACTCTCACGCACACATCGGTGTACAGGATGTAGTGCTAGTTTCACTCACTCTTGTACCGTAACACAGTCTGACACACAGGCGAGAAGCCATACAAGTGTACAGAATGTAGTGTTAATTTCACTAAACCTGGTTGCTAGTTCTGCAAAAATCGTATACTTTGAAACGCACATGCTGACACATGCAAGCTAGAAGCCACATAAGTGTACAGAATGTGGTGCTAGTTTTGCTTTATCTGGTAACATAAAAGTACACATGCTGACACACACAGGCCAGAAGCCACACAAGTGTATAGAATTGGTTTCACTCAGTCTGATCACTTGAAAACGCACATGCTGACACACACAGGCCAGAAGCCACACAAGTGTATAGAATTGGTTTCACTCAATCTGGTCACTTGAAAACGCACATGCTGACACACACAGCCAGAAACTACATAAGTGTATTAATAGTTTTTCTTTATATGGTAACTTGCAAAAGAGACATGCTGACAAACACAGGCCAGAAGCCATACACGTGTACAGAATGTAGTGCTAGTTTGACTCAATCTGGTTCCTAGAATAGACGCATGCTGACAACACACAGGCCAGAAGCTACATAATTGTACAGATTGCAGTCCTAGTGCCTGGGAACTTTAAGCTTGAATGTAATTAGTTGTTAAGCTCATTTCACTAGAAGTTGTGAAATCCTGAGATACTCGGTTGTGAAATACTGGCTTTGTGGGTTTCAGATCAGTGAAGATTATTGTTAACTTTGAATTAACAATGTTTGTAAACTTGTAAATATAATACATGTACTGCTGCAGTGTTGATTCTAGAGCGCTATTTCTCGCAATATTATGCTCCAAATCGCAAAAAAACACCGATTGCGCGGCCGAAGAATCGCAGAAAAAAGAAACTGAACGCTTTTTTGCATGACCAGCGCGGCCGCACCGCTGCTGCGTAAAAGCCTGCTCGAGCGTCTTGGTGCAGTGTGGCCTGAGTCGAGCCAGGGCAATTTCACTATTATTCACCTGTTTAACACGAACACAGATTCCATTCACAGAAAACCAATTCACGTGTCGCTCTCGCGCTGTGGAAGTACACATGACAGATCAGAGCGAACTCTAGTCTGTGATTGGCTGAATAGCCTTCAGCTGTTGTAATCTGTCTTCTCATTGGCTAGCATTTCTGTACTGTATTCATGTTGTATCATTCGTGTACCAACACAACCCTTTTACCGATGCGGGATTGTACTTCAGCCTGTGTTGCTTTTACCTGAGGATTGTAACTTAGTATGGATTTTACCTGATGGATTTACATTAAATACTCGAGCTGTACACGTTTCCTTGTGTTTTCCTAGCGAGCTGAAGGTATGCATAGAAAGTACGATAATGTCGTGCACTTTTAACCTGGTACTCATTCACGCACATGTCTTACACGCTTTCTCCTTGAGGGCCGTGATCAATTTTGAGGCCATATTGGTTAACACGAAATACGGTTAACACGAAGTGATTTTCCATGTCCCCAGAAATTCGTGTTAAGCGGACTCCACTGTATGTATGAATGTGTGTATATATGTCGTTTTAAAGTAAGCAGTGCAACGCGATTTGAGGGCCTCCCTTTTACACCCTGAGGGGCTCCCTTTTTTGATTAGAGGGAGCCTTTGGGCTCACTTTTCTGAAATCCTAGAATCAACACTGCTGCTGTAAGCGCTAAAGTTTTTGCGACCTCAAAGATATTACACCACCTGTTCTGGTCACGGAGCTCACATTCACGCACTCACATCTCACTTTTCTCACACACATATCACTCCCTGATTCTCCAGCCCTTCACCCGGGTCTGCCCTGGGGGACTTGGGTGGGGTTAACTTCATTTTATTTCCCAGGGTGGTCAGCCTCACAGGTTGGGTTTTCCTCTCTATTCTGGGGCATGTGTTTCTGTCCACCCTTGGGTCCATTCATCTGTATTTTCATTTTTTCAACTCTCCCTACTGTCTGTGCTGCCTGTAGCTCTTGATATTGGATGTGTGTTGTTAAATGGTCTTAGCTTATACCGGCTGGCGACATACATTCAATATTCTGTTTTGTTGTGGTTTTTGGGTTTTTTTTTTTCACAAGCATTGCAGGCACGTCCTGAGAAAGTCTTGTTACTGTGGGGACGTTAAGCAATGTACAACCAACCGATTCTCCAGCAGACACACTAAAAAACACTATCAATTGTTAGGATCCGAGACAAAGTTATGGCTTTTGGTCTCGTCAAAATTTTGCTAGCATAAATGAAATGCATTGAGTTTTTTCACAACCCTCAAGTTTTGATCATTGCCATAGTTTTGTTGCGGATCTAAACAACAAATTTGTCTCAAATCACTATCACATAAGTCATTTTGAAAAAAAAGACACTTTCTTGTGACTGTCAGAAATGTCTTGGTACCTAGAGAGCTTCAGTCACGTGTATGCATGCACATCCGCACATTTTAAACAATTAGAATGCCTACAAACCACCCACACACCTCTGCCACTGCCCAGGCAAGCTATTTCCAACTCGCATTATCCTCGATTCCTCTCTTACCATGACCAGCTTTGTCTCCGCCACGGCCCAGTCATGCTACTTCCACCTCTGCCGCATCAGTCAGATCAGAAATACCTCACCACCGAAGCTGCCACCAAACTTGCTGTCTCTCTCATCTCGCATCAACTATTGCAACTCTCACCTTTCCGGCCTCCCTCACTCCACCACTTTCACTCTCCAGCGCATCCAGAACAGCGCTGCCCGCCTCGTCCTCAGAAAGAAAAAATCAACCACATCACTCCCCTGCTCAAAATTCTTCACTGGCTCCCCATCCCCCAAAACATCCATTACAAGATTCTGTCTCTCTGCTACAAATCCCTTAACAACTACTCTCCTGCCTATCTCTCCAACTTACTTCACCCCTACACTCCTTCCCACTCCCTCCACCTTCGACCCTCTCTGCCTCCATATCCCCCGCACCAAACTCAGCACTTTCGGCCCCCGCTCCTTCTCAATCTACGGTCCATCCACCTGTCGGTCAGAAACACTCTCCTCCTTCCAGTCCGCAACCCCACCCGGGCCCATGTTGTAGGTTTATTTAACGTATTTGACCGGCTGGCGACATACATTCAATTTTCTGTTTAGTTTTTTTTCACAAGCAGTGCAGGCATGTCCTGAGAAAGCCTTGTTGCTGTCGGGACGTTAAACAATGTACAATCAATCCTTCCAGTCCGCCCTCAAAACGCACCTCTTTCAACAGTTCTAGCACTATAACATCACCACACTCCCCACCCCAAGCTGACTGTCGTAATGTATTTGTGAGTCATTGTCAAAAGCGTGCGCATGTGTGCGTGAGTTGTGAGTGCACGCTTAGAGTTATAATTATTATAAGATAAGCACATTATAAATACCGTAATAATTATTATTATTAGAAAACGCCCCAGGCATTAAACTCTTCATTTCTGATTGTGTGTTTTTTCCACTTTCTTTACCCCCCCACCCGGGACTGCCCTGGGGGACTTGGGTGGGGTTAGGTATTTTTTAGTTCCCAGGGTCACCCTGGTCAGCCCCACAGGGTGGGTTTTTCTCTCTATTCTGGGGCATGTGTTTCTGTCTACCCTTTGTCCATTCACCTGTATTTGCCTTTTTAAAACTCTCCCTACTGTCTGCACTGCCTGTAGCTCTTGAAATTGGATGTGTGTTACTAAATGGTCTTAGCTTTATTTATGCCCCATGTTGTAGGTTTATTTAATGTATTTGACCGGCTGGCGACATGCATTCAATTTTCTGTTTAGTTTTTTTTCACAAGCAGTGCAGCACGTCCTGAGAAAGCCTTGTTGCTGTCGGGACGTTAAGCAATGTACAATCAATCAATCAATTTTCCACTTTCTTTGACCTCAGAAAAACTTGTTTTGTACGATGTCATTGCATTTGAGGCCATACTGATGACACATACTACATGCACAGTTTGGTGTGGAAGTATGACGCATACTACATACACAGTTTGGTGTGAAAATATGACGCATACTACATGTACAGGTTGGTGTGAAAGTATGACGCATACTACATGTACAGTTTGGTGTAGAAGTATGACGCATACTACATGCACAGTTTGGTGTGGAAGTATGACGCATACTACATGTACAATTTGGTGTGGAAGTATGATGCATACTACATGCACAGTTTGGTGTGGAAGTATGACGCATACTACAATCACAGTTTGGTGTGGAAGTATGACTCATACTACGTGTACAGTTTGGTGTGGAAGTATGACGCATACTACGTGTACAGTTTGGTGTGGAAGTATGATGCATACTACGTGCAGTTTGGTGTGGAAGTATGACGCATACTACATGTACTGTTTGGTGTGGAAGTATGACGCATACTATATGCACAGTTTGGTGTGGAAGTATGACGCATACTACATGTACAGTTTGGTGTGGAAGTATGACGCATACTACATGCACAGTTTGGTGTGGAAGTATGACTCATACTACATGTACAGTTTGGTGTAGAAGTATGACGCATACTACATGCACAGTTTGGTGTGGAAGTATGACTCATACTACATGTACAGTTTGGTGTGGAAGTATGACTCATACTACATGTACAGTTTGGTGTAGAAGTATGATGCATACTACATGTACAGTTTGGTGTGGAAGTATGACTCATACTACATGTATTGTTTGGTGTGGAATTATGACTCATTCTACATGTACAGTTTGGTGTAGAAGTATGACGCATACTACATGTACAGTTTGGTGTGGAAGTATGACTCATACTACATGTACTGTTTGGTGTGGAAGTATGACTCATACTACGTACAGTTTGGTGTGGAAGTATGACGCATACTACATGTACTGTTTGGTGTGGAAGTATGACTCATACTACGTGTACAGTTTGGTGTGGAAGTATGACGCATACTACGTGCAGTTTGGTGTGGAAGTATGATGCATACTACGTGCAGTTTGGTGTGGAAGTATGACGCATACTACATGTACTGTTTGGTGTGGAAGTATGACTCATACTACATGTACTGTTTGGTGTGGAAGTATGACTCATACTACGTGTACTGTTTGGTGTGGAAGTATGACGCATACTACATGTACTGTTTGGTGTGGAAGTATGACTCATACTACATGTACTGTTTGGTGTGGAAGTATGACTCATACTACGTGTACTGTTTGGTGTGGAAGTATGACGCATACTACGTGTACCGTTTGGTGTGGAAGTATGACTCATACTACGTACAGTTTGGTGTGGAAGTATGACGCATACTACGTGTACTGTTTGGTGTGGAAGTATGACTCATACTACATGTACTGTTTGGTGTGGAAGTATGACTCATACTACATGTACAGTTTGGTGTAGAAGTATGACGCATACTACATGTACAGTTTGGTGTGGAAGTATGACGCATACTACATGTACTGTTTGGTGTGGAAGTATGACTCATACTACGTGTACAGTTTGGTGTGGAAGTATGACGCATACTACATGTACTGTTTGGTGTGGAAGTATGACTCATACTACGTACAGTTTGGTGTGGAAGTATGACGCATACTACATGTACTGTTTGGTGTGGAAGTATGACTCATACTATGTGTACAGTTTGGTGTGGAAGTATGACGCATACTACGTGCAGTTTGGTGTGGAAGTATGACTCATACTACGTACAGTTTGGTGTGGAAGTATGACGCATACTACATGTACTGTTTGGTGTGGAAGTATGACTCATACTACATGTACTGTTTGGTGTGGAAGTATGACTCATACTACATGTACAGTTTGGTGTCGAAGTATGACGCATACTACATGTACAGTTTGGTGTGGAAGTATGACGCATACTACATGTACTGTTTGGTGTGGAAGTATGACTCATACTACGTGTACAGTTTGGTGTGGAAGTATGACGCATACTACATGTACTGTTTGGTGTGGAAGTATGACTCATACTACGTACAGTTTGGTGTGGAAGTATGACGCATACTTCGTGTACTGTTTGGTGTGGAAGTATGACTCATACTACATGTACAGTTTGGTGTAGAAGTATGACGCATACTACATGTACAGTTTGGTGTGGAAGTATGACGCATACTACATGTACTGTTTGGTGTGGAAGTATGACTCATACTACGTGCAGTTTGGTGTGGAAGTATGACGCATACTACATGTACAGTTTGGTGTGGAAGTATGACGCATACTACATGTACTGTTTGGTGTGGAAGTATGATGCATACTACGTGCAGTTTGGTGTGGAAGTATGATGCATACTACATGTACTGTTTGGTGTGGAAGTATGACTCATACTACGTGTACAGTTTGGTGTGGAAGTATGACGCATACTACATGTACTGTTTGGTGTGGAAGTATGACGCATACTACATGCACATTTTGGTGTGGAAGTATGACTCAGCCCGAAACACTCAGTGCTTTAACTATGATGTCATCCATCCAGGAACACCCCCCACCCGGGTCTGCCCTGGGGGACTTAGGTGGGGGTTAACTACTTTTTAGTTCCCAGGGTCACCCTGTTCAGCCACAAAGGGTGGGTTTTCCCCTCTATTCTGGGGCATGTGTTTCTGTCCATTCACCGGTATTTTCCTTTTATAAACTCTCCCTACTATCTTCGCTCTCTGTAGCTCTTGATATTGGATGTGTGTTGCTAAATGGTCTTAAGTTTATATAGCGTATTAGACCGGCAGGCAACATACATTCAATGTATGTAGAGCAAGTCTTATCTCCAGTGATTCCACCCACCCTGGCAATGAGCTTTTCCAACTTTTACCATCAGGGCGTAGGTACAGGTCCATCAGTACCAGGACCAGCAGATTCCGCAACAGTTTCTTCCTTCTGGGGCTCTCTCTGATCAACCGGACTGATTGAAGAGAGCGTGAGTGGCTAGAGAGTACTTGTGGGAATCCGCTCTTAACTAAATCAGTGAGGCGTGCCCGTTTGCCGTGTTTATTGCTTAGTATTTAGCATAAACATCATATTTTAGAGTTTATTGTGTGTGTGTGTTTTTAGTCTTAGTAACTGACATCAAGACAAATTCCAATGTTTTTATTGTTTTTGCACATAGAAACATATGGCAATAAACTATCTTATATTCTGTTTGTTTTTTTTTTTGTTTTGTTTTTTCACAAGCAGTGCAGGCATGTCCTGAGAAAGTCTTGTCTTCTTCTTCTTTTCGAACGCCGTCACACTTGGAGTTTGACTCTCAAAATGAAATTTGTGGTCTTCTGTAGCGCCTCCACAGGCCCATACAGTTTCTCTTGTAGGGTGGCGGGCTTCGGCATAAAGTCTTGTTGTTGTTGGGACGTTACGCAATGCACATCCAGTTCACAGGAACAGAAGTTAGTCTCGTCCCATGTGCAAAGGCCTTTGAGCTGGCATCAGCCTGATGGCCTTTTGTGCTTGGGGATGCTGTATCAACGCAAGCATGAGTGGACGGTACTGAGGTAAAACTAGTCAAGTGGGAAAACACTAGGGTGGTGGTATCGTCCTAAGGAACTGGAGTGTAGGTACTCATACAAAGTACCCTGTTTATGAAGACACTCGGTGATAGTCCAGAACAGTGATATAGTCAGTGTCCAAGGTTACAGTGATAGTCCAGAACAGTGATATAGTCAGTGCCCAAGATTGCAGTGATAGTCCAGAACAGTGATATAGTCGGTGTCCAAGGTTACAGTGATAGTCCAGAACAGTGATATAGTCAGTGTCCAAGGTTGTAGTGATAGTCCACAACAGTGATATAGTCACTGTCCAAGGTTGTAGTGATAGTCCAGAACAGTGATATAGTCAGTGTCCAAGGTTGCAGTGATTGATAGTCCAGAACAGTGATATAGTCAGTGCCCAAGGTTGTAGTGATAGTCCAGAACAGTGATATAGTCAGTGCCCAAGGTTACAGTGATAGTCCAGGACGGTGATATAGTCAGTGCCCAAGGTTACAGTGATAGTCCAGAACAGTGATATAGTCGGTGCCCAAGGTTACAGTGATAGTCCAGGACAGTGATATAGTCAGTGCCCAAGGTTACAGTGATAGTCCAGAACAGTGATATAGTCAGTGCCCAAGGTTGTAGTGATAGTCCAGAACAGTGATATAGTCAGTGTCCAAGGTTGCAGTGATAGTCCAGAACAGTGATATAGTCAGTGCCCAAGGTTGTAGTGATAGTCCAGAACAGTGATAGAGTCAGTGTCCAAGGTTGTAGTGATAGTCCACAACAGTGATATAGTCAGTGTCCAAGGTTACAGTTATAGTCCAGAACAGTGATATAGTCAGTGTCCAAGGTTGCAGTGATAGTCCACAACAGTGATATAGTCAGTGCCCAAGGTTGCAGAGATAGTCAGTGTCCAAGGTTGCGGTGATAGTCCAGAACAGTGATATAGTCAGTGTCCATGGTTGCAGTGATAGTCCAGAACAGTGATATAGTCAGTGTCCAAGGTTACAGTGATAGTCCAGAACAGTGATATAGTCAGTGTCCAAGGTTGTAGTGATAGTCCAGAACAGTGATATAGTCCGTGTCCAAGGTTGCAGTGATAGTCCACAACAGTGATATAGTCAGTGTCCAAGGTTGTAGTGATAGTCCAGAACAGTGATATAGTCAGTGCCCAAGGTTGCGTACACTGGGGTTAGTGAGGACCTATACATTTCCAGTTGAATGGTTTCTACTGAACTGCTTATTATGGTTCTGTCTATCAGTGATTGTCTTCATTAAAAGGAATATGATATGCTGTTCAGCAGGTTTCAAATTTCACTTACGCCTTTCTTTCCTCCCTCAGAACCATCTGATCGCGTTAGCGTTGATACAGCGTGACTGTGCTCAGCGTGTTGGAATGTTCCATTGACAGTGGCAGGAAGGTTGGGTTACATTTGTACCTTGAAGATTACCTGTCTGCCTTGAATTACTTACAAGTTACATGTGAGTGTATTCACTGAGCCAACAAGTAAGGTCTACACATTTGTACCATGAAGATTACCTGTCTGCATTGAATTACATACGAGTTACATGTGTGTGTATTCACTGAGCCAACAAGTAAGGTCTAAACATTTGTACCATGAAGATTACCTGTCTGCACTGAATTACTTACAAGTTACATGTGAGTGTATTCACTGAGCCAACAAGTAAGATTAAAATAACCCAGCTACTGCCAGCGTCACTCTGTTTCTTGTCTCTGGGTTGAGTATCGTCTTTTTAAAAACAATTGTTAATGATGAAAGAGAAGCCAGTCACTTGATGGTGAACTCGTAGCAGATGACAGCAGTCAGTGCAAGATCTATTAATAGAATAGTAGGTCATATAAGAGAGAGACAATAAGAGATTACTAAGAATCAAATTTCAATAAGGCCGCACCCATCATTAAATCTCGCCTTTATTGATATTAAAATATATGACATCACATAACCTCTCTATTATCACATAATCACCCTTTTGTTTTGTTTTTTAAAAAGTGGCGACCATGATTAGTGCGGCCTTTTTGATTTTGATACATTAGTAATCTCTTATTGTCTCTCTCTATAACTATTGTCTCTGACAACACCTAGCCTTGTACTGTTAATTTGGAAAAAGAATCGCGACCATGGCCATGTTTATGAACATGATCCTTGCAGCTCTGAACCCATGGCTACGGTACACATTGAACCAGGAAGTAAAATCGACTGAAATCTGAAAAGGCGACTGTCGTCTTATGCATACTTGAAATGTGCTTTGTACAACACAGTCAGTACAAGGCCGACACTCCACCGTTCTATTATAAGCAGTACTGACACACACACGCACGCACACGCATACACACACATAAACACACATACCAACACATAAACACACACATAAATACACACACACACACACATACGCACTGACACACACACGTACACACACACAAACACATGAATAAACATACACGTACACACACACAAACACATAAATATATACACACACACACACACACATATACACTAACACAGACACAAACAATCAAGCACACATACAGCCAACTGCTAACCGGTATGACAGAGCTGATGCCATAGCTCAGCCGGATAAATTTGAAATTCCTTGAATGGATTATAAGATCTCATCCGGTTTTATCTGAGCTTGAAAAAGTTTTCTGACTTTTCAGAACGTGAAATTTCTTTTTTTAGCGCTCCAACACGAAGACTCGTAGAACAGGTTCTGTGAGGTGTCTCGGTTTTCTGTGTACTGCAGTGCCGGTAGCGTACACACACACACGCACACACACACATACGTACACACACACACACACACAAACACACTTTTCACACAATGGTAACATAACACATTTTCTCAACCATGCCGTCCTAATGTTTACCGGGAATATGTTTACACCACACAGTCAGTGCTAGGCCATACAAAGTCTTTGTGGCTCTCCACCGTTGCCAGCTGTCAGCCTTGAATGGACGTCATGTTTTAACTGGTATATTTTAAACCTTGTGTACACACACCACCTATTACCCTCACCCCTGTCTGGGCGAACAGGTTTTGTGAGACGCGTAGCGTGTTATTGCTTTCAGTTCCCAGCGAGGTGGTACTATTGACATTACCCCATCGTTTCAATTCCAGTGCCATGTGCGTCAACCGTCACTTTGAAAACATGCTATTTAAGCCAAACAGGTTTTGTTAGAGGTACATAACACACACACACACGCACTGACACACAGACAAACACACGCACGCACACACACGCACACACACACACTGACACACAGAACATGTATACACAAAAACACCAGACGCTAGTGTACGGCAATACTATACACAGCTTGTAGCTGAGTGACGCAATGAGTCGTCTGCTCTACTGAATCTCTTCTATGAGAACATAAAAAACACATGTTTTATTGTACAAGAGGCTTACATTTTCAGTAGCCCACTCGATCACAGATTCTTATGAGCAGGGCGAGATTCTGAAAGAGCCACTGTTTTTATTGGGTTTGAGTCAACTGTAAAGATTTCTGAATCTCTGCATAATCCAATGACACACACACACACACACACGAGACATGACACTGAGCTAAGCCTACAAATGTACATACCTGAAATTAGAGAGAAATATTTTTTTTTTATTTAATCAGCAATTACATTTTGCAACTCTTCAAAAGTATACAATTTGTTAGCATAATAAAATGCAACAAGATCAATGTGTTCAAGGTTTATGTAAGTTAGACGAACAAAAGTTGTTTTGTCGACCACCACCTTGACAGCTGGAACACTGCTCGAAACATTAATAACATCATTATTTTTTGTAATAGCAATAAAGACCTTTGATGACTCTACCACTGTGTCATTCCATGTAAGTTTAATTCCTTGTGCAATTTGAGCCTCTTTAGCAGTAGTTACTGATCTCATGATAATTTCAAATACTATTGTCGCTTCTCTTGCGATGGAAAAGTTTATTGGTGCAAACACGACCTTCGCATCAGACCTACCCTTCCTATGTGTAAGAAGATAACGCCGTCTCTCATAATTTTCAACTAAAGCTTCATTATTAAATTAAAGCTTCATTAACACAATGACTGAGTTAACCCCCTTAATTATATCTTTTTGACCATCCATATCCATGTCCCCAGCACAGAGTAAATACCATTGGAAGTTACCCCTAAATCATTATTATTTAAACAGCCACATTTTTATGAAAATCAAAAATAATACTTAAGGGGTTAACTCAGTCATTGTGTTAATAATACTTTAATTCTCTCAGTATTCCTCTCTCTAGTTACAACTAACTTTTAAGAACCTGCAGAGGTAACCTTTAAGTTACTTATCATAAGAACTTATAAGAACTTATCATAAGAACTTATTAATTACTTACTGTAAGTTCTTATAAGTTCTTACAACAACTTGACTTAAGTCACAACTTACTCGGTCAGATTTGTCAAGATACAAGGACAATAAAAAAACTTTTTTTCTCAGTAGTACTCTGGGGGTGGTGCAGATGGGGCTAAATAATCAGGCACAAGTGGTGTAAGTGGCATGGCATTTTTCTGTGAAGTGTATGACATTAATAAACGATTACCAAATCTGATTTTTATTTGTTTAAAAGATTGTGTAGTTTTTCTGTGGTTTCCTGAACACCGATCTTTTTTCCCATCTCTAAAAAACTGGCCTTCAGTTCTTCAACATTCACAGGAGATTGACTACGCATTTTATTTTGTATTTCAGACTTCTGTTTTTTTGTAATTATTTAAATCATCTTGGACGCGCTTAAATTCTTCATCATCGATACAATTATCATTTAATGCCTTACTGATAATAAGTTTCATACTGCTCAGCTTTGCACCAGCCAGCGTACTCAATGCTTCATGTTTCTGTAATTTTGTGTGAAACCTCTTGTTTAGGGCTTCCAAACCAAAGCATGCTAGGCATGTAGCAACGCTAACACCCTCAACTGCTATTCCAGCCAAACTTCCAATTCCCGTGGCAAACAGAACAATACCCCCCACAGAACATGAAGCTGAAACTGCACCAATAGCCATAGAAGTGTTTTGAACAGAAATAAATACTGACTTATACCTCCTTTTGCACCGTGAGTACTTAGCCTCTTCACTTTCCAAATATTTCAAAGCTTCTGTAATATTATTTAATCTGAATGCATCTGCCTGTAATGTTTTATCTGAAGCAATTGGCACAGCTGTCACCTGTGGATCAGGCGCAAGCGTTGTTTTAGTCATCACATTTGTTTCAGTCGGCTCAAGCGTCGGTAGTTGCGGATAGAAGTTTACCATTTTTTTTATTGACAAATATTTTTTTTTTATTTAATCAGAAATTACATTTTGCAACTCTTCAAAAGTATACAATTTGTTAGCATAATAAAATGCAACAAGATCAATGTGTTCAAGGTTTATGTAAGTTAGACGAACAAAAGTTGTTTTGTCGACCACCACCTTGACAGCTGGAACACTGCTCGAAACATTAATAACATCATTACTGATCTCATGATAATTTCAAATACTATTGTCGCTTCTCTTGCGATGGAAAAGTTTATTGGTGCAAACACGACCTTCGCATAAGACCTACCCTTCCTATGTGTAAGAAGATAACGCCGTCTCTCATAATTTTCAACTTTCAGTTTTTCTCTGCTATTGTCGTCTGGGGCAAAGCTTGGAACAAGACTTACAATAAGCGGCCCCGAGTTAACAACCTTCCTAAACACTAAGGCGCCTTCATCATCAGTGTATACATAAGGACTAATAAATTCAATCTTTATGTCCCAGTCAATTGTTGGAGGTGGTGCAGGCACAGGTGAAACAACCCACTTACTACCCACATGTATTAAGTTGTAGGGCACATTATTTACAGGTGGAGTAGGTGCAGTAACATCACGTAGCTGACCAAGTTTAGGAATCTGTTTTTCACCGTCTTTCATGTCAACAATTACTTTCCTCTTGTACATGCCATTTAAATCAAGTTCAAAACCATATATTTCTCCAACATCCCCTTCCTTCTCAAAATCCTGGACGTCTGCCAAATCTTTCAACTCTGTAACCGGACACGCAACTGGTATGATTGTTCGCTTTGGACCAAGACCACTCATTTTTATAAGCAAAAATAAAATTATTTAACTTCTAACACTACACTAAAATCATGCATAACAACTGGTTTGTCATCCTGATTAGTTACAGATATACTCAGTGACTCAAAGAAACTAGAACCTAATTTCTTAAACTGCAAATTAGGAAATCTAACAACTACACTTTCACAATAGGGTGCAGTTCCAGTTGGTAAGCATCTCAGCAAAGTTGAAGGCTTTCCATTGTGAACATTCTCAGTTGTGTTTAGTTCTTTCAAATAAACATTTAGCACTGTGTGTACTGACAAATTGACAGGGCGTTTCCCAGTTATTTTAAGTTTTTTGGTCTTCATTGTTATAATACCGGTCATAGCTTCACCTAAATCATCTGATCTCCACCAATCTTCATCAATATAAAATCCAAGTAAATATGCAAATCTATCTGAGATCTTTAACCAATTTTGTGTCGGAAATTCTAATGTAACAAGTAGGTTAGCTGGATTTAAAGTTGCTTTAATTTTAAAATTACTTTGAAACCATTCAGCTATAGTACAAAAGTCATAATACCCGGGTGGTAAAGCTTCAGTCTTACCATCTAAATTTACTTTATTATATATATCATCTTCTACATTAAACCATTTTACTGTATAGAACAATTCATGGATAGCTACAGACTTGCTACCATCCTGATTATCAATCCCATTAGTTAACCACACTGGTTTGCTTGTGTCAAGATTTGTTAAGGTAATAAACATTTTTATTATCTCATATAAAAAAAGATGGAATTTAAATCACCAACCATTACCACTACAAACGCATTTCAATTTAATGTGAATGCCAAATATAATGTTGCACCTACTTATGAACAGAAAATAATTCAACTAAATCAGCTTGATATTGCTGTATCAGAACAAGATCTATTCCAAGTCAAAGTACCAAATCCGTTTGACCATTACCTAAACCCTCCAATAACAGATGACTCAACTGCAAGAAAGTGGTCTTCAAGTCCACTACAGATGTTTCAAAACCAACTCAACTTTGCAATACTATGCTCAACTACAGGCTGTGGTGTTTCATTTACAGACCACTTGAATCACTCAAACAAACTGATTAGGTCTGTCTATCGTTTTCATGTTTATTACCAGCTTAGACGTATACTGTCAGAACTGCATACACCATTACCCACTGAATCCAGTTTCAACAGGTATAACAACCCCATGGATATGAAAGCGTTTGAACGCATTTGTAATGAATTTAACATAAGCCCCCGGTATGACTTTACACAAAAACTTGATGATCACAATGGTATGGGCACATTGTATTATGCTATGAGTCACAGACAATACCCTCAAGATTACTACCCTGGGTACACTTCATTCTCATCTAAATCTGAAGTCTGGTTAGGATCAATAGAGCAGAAACAGTCTAACGCCTGGACCACATTTATTTTAGACAAAAGTGACGGGTTTACTCAAGCAGGAGTCGAGCGCGTCAATGTGTCTATCAGAACATATGTCTGGTGTATACTAGGTGCTCAATCACTAACAAAATCAAACATTTTGAATGGAAGTGGTAAATTTGAAGCACAAAAACAGTTTCTTGCAAATCTTGAAGATTCAATTAATTCAACAGTAGATCTCCCATCAAGCATACAGCGCTACCAAGACGTTCTCAGATATGCGAGATCAAAAGTTGACTTCGTAGTTGGCATCGGGTTATACATGTTACCATCTGATCTTCAACTCCAAATGGGTACAATAACAAATTATAATAATGAAATCATTGTTGCAGGTCGTGATCAAAAACTAGGTCTCAATCAATCTGTAAACTTAGGGGCCACAACCACACATGTACAGTCAATAAAACCATTACAGACGGTAACACCCCCGACCCCGGCCCTGGCCCCAACACCGGCACTCATACAAGCGGTAACCCCTACACCAACCCCTGACACTCATGAGTCAGAGAGAACTGCATTGGTAATAGGCCTCACTGGATTAGGAGTATTACTTCTTTATCTGTTTCATTAAATAACCCACCATCAACCCTCCTACTGTCACCAAAAATACCCACACATGTTCTGCCATAAACCCTACTGCCTTCGCTGCAGTACTAATCAACCAACTGACAACAGAGCCTATAATGCCAGGCAAAGCGTCCATTGCTTTCACAGCCAATTTTTTAAGCAAGTCTGATATGTGAGACAACTGTTTCTTTACCCATGACTGTAAATCTTTTGGGTCTGTGGGGGCTGGTGGAGGTGCCGGGGCTGGCGGTGTTGGACTACCACCGGGTCCACCAGCACCGGAGACAGCTAACACAACAGTACTGATAATAAATCCCAGAGCTGTAATTAAACTAGCAATTGTGATACCCTGCTCTCTGAAAAGTGTTTTTAGTCTCTCAGCCAGAGTAGTGTCTTCGTGAAGTATTTTCTGAATAGTTTCTCTAATTCTGTTGACCTGTGATTTCAGTTTTTGTCTTCCAATACTAATTGTTTCTAACCTTCCTGATCTTTCTATCTGCAAATCATTTAATCTGTGTTGGATTCTTTCTTTCATTTCTGTGTCAAGATTCCCATTGTCTACTGTAGCCAGTTTCTCTTTCTCACGTTCTATGTGTTTATCAAGCTCTCCCAGTTTGGCAAGATTATTAACCATCTCACCTCTTATTGTCTGCAGTGATTTATCCAACCCTATAATCTCTCTCATTGACAAAGGCGGGTCATCTATTGTTTTCATAGCGTCATTTATTTGTCCTTCAGTAAATGAGGTTTCTTGTATCACTGTGTTTACTATTTCTGGTAGGCTTGTTACTGGTGCCATTTCAATTTCTTGCCCTGTTGGCAACTTTGTTTGCGTGTCATTAAGCACACTAGCCAGTCTTGGCGTGACAGGAGACCCTCCAATACCAAGTTGACGCAAGGCACTAACACCACCTTCATTTTTTATTGTACTTAAAGCCCTAAACCTACTAGGGTCTTTTTTGTTAGTCAATAGTACTTTTCCTTTGTCAACAGTATTTAAATATAAATGACCCTTGCCATCAAGTTCAAACTGGTTAGGGTCTATGTTGTCTGGGCGATTACCAACATGATCATAAAATGAGTTCACTTTGGTTTCTAAAAGTTCATGACGTAAACTGTAAATATTTCTTGTACCAGTCATATCTGTCATATCTGTCATATCTGTTGTATTACCAAAATCATACGTGTCATCCATTTCAAAATCTTCATGATTAAATCCTCCCGCGGCCATTGTTTTATTAATTTATTATTTTTTATTGTGCATAATAAAAATGACACAGTCTTATGGATCAAAGTTAGACCCATACAGAAAACTACGTGAGCCTCTGGGTGTTAAGGCCATTCGACAATCAATCGTCATCACGAACAATCCAAGTACCATAGACCAGAACCAAACACTTACAGTCAAGTTTCCAAACCTAGGTCCCAGTGACGTTATTGTTCCTGGCACTGCACGCCTAGCATTTAATATTGAACTTTCATCAGACGCAGATGTGAACAGAACACTGGTTGACAATCTTGGCAGAGCAATTGTTAGAACTATTAAAGTAAAACTTGAAGGACAGGAAGTGTTTAGTCTTGACGACTCAGATGTATTCTACTGTTACAAAGACCTTTGGCTCACAAGAGAAGAACGAGAGGACCGTATTTATCAAGGCATACAGCCAGATAATGTTGGTAAACTTCGAATCAATGCCGGAGACAAAACAACTACTGGGGTACCAAAGGAAGTTATTATAGCTGAAACATATGGAACTAGATTTTACATTCCACTCGAGTTTGAAATCCTCACAGCTCATCTGCCTTATTATCAAGGGGCACTGAATGACCGTCTGAGCTTTGAACTAACTTTCAATGACTACTCCAAAGTTATTAAATCATCTGCCACAGATGCAACATACAAGATCTCTAACATTTCCTTGGAATATGAAATTGTCACACACACTGATCTAGCCAGACTCATTCAAAATCAGTATCAGTCAAGACTGCCAATTTATTATGACAGGGTGATTAGACATAGTTTAATGCAAAAAGACAAGAGTGACCCAATGTGGAACATAAACTTAAACACACCTGCTAGGTCACTGAAAGGTATTCTTATGTTGTTTGTTGAACCAGCAGATCCATATAAACGGGATTCAGAAAAATTCTACAATCCTAAGATTACACATTTGTCCTGCACAATTGAAGGCCGCCCTAATCAAGTGTACGCGTCTGGAATGTTACCTTATCAACACTACGATGAGATCACAAAGTATTTTGTGGGTGGAAGGATTAGAGATAAACCTGCAAACATTGCGTGCAAAGATCTACATCTGTATGATGTTAGGATCGGACAATACCTTACAAACAAGTATGCACTGTGGCTAGACCTTCGTAGTACAGATGATGATTATCTTCATGGGTCAGGTCGAACTGTTGAGAACGGCAGTGATGGAATTACAATTCAGATACAAAAGAAGGTTGAAACTGCTGCAGCCATAAACATATATTTGTACCTGATATATGATGCACAACTCAATATTGCAGAAAGCAGACTGAGTGGACACATATATTAAAATTATATTGTGTATTAAAATGAACTTGTTGACCCTCGACCCACACTGTGGATTGTTTTGTGGTGCCACAGGGTGTGGTAAAACTGAATTTGTACTTAATCTTTTACAAACAAGATACATCCACCATTTTGAAAACATTGTAATATTTTGTCCTACAATCAAACACAACAAAGCTTATCACAACCGTTTATTCATTTGGACTGACAGCAACATATACTTAGTCGACCCTGAGAAAAAACTGAATGACTACCTACAATATTTTTACAAGCAATTTGAAGGACAGCCAACGTTGTTTATTGTTGATGACTGTTCTGCAGAGAAAGACATTGTCAAAAAGAGAAACACTCTATCAGAACTTGCCTTCAGTGGCAGACACGCAAATGTTAGTGTATGGATTCTCACTCAAAAATATAATGCTGTACTGAAAGATTTTCGAGAACAGTTAAAGTTTATCTGTTTGTTTTACTGTAAGGACCGTGACAGCTTTGAAGACTGTCTCAGAGAAAACGATGTCATCCCAAATAAGCATGAACGTTATGATGTGAAAAATAAACTGAAATCAACTAAGCATCTAAAGCTTATTTTAAAGACAGATCAGCCCACAGGGTATGGGCTAGTAAATTGATGTAAATTAATTTATACATTTGTTTGTCCAATAAAAATGACAGACGGACAAATCATACAGGTGCTTGATCTCACACACCTTTTCAAAGATGTTATGCACTTTACTGACTTAATATCACCCAAACAGACTAACATAAGTCTTTCAGCACCATCAGAAATATATGCTACATATAGTGTGACTTTGGATTATGTCGATGAGCATCCAGATGTGGAGCACATGACAGTTGATTTAAAGACACCTACTTTTAAAGTTAATGATACCAACTATGGTTGGATAGGGGAAATTTGTTATAGCATATTTAAGCAACTACGCAAACTAAATGTTTATATTGACAGTGTTACAGTTAATAAAGTGGTATTACACAAGGTGAGCAAGCAGAGTTAACATTATTATTTTTTAATTTCATTATAAATGAACCAAGACGAATTACTTCTATTGAATGATATCAATGCGGTAGAGAACAAAGACTTAGACTCTAAGAAACAGCGTCTTTTGTCTGTGATTGTCTCAGGCAAGTCAAAGACTTATCTCGGGAAACAATACATGACAGAGGATATTGAATCTTTAACCTCTGACGAACTAATCAAGCTTCATTTAAAATATGAAAACCACATTGCCTCACTAATGACTCGTGATTTAAGTCGATCTCTTGTATGCCTATACACAAAAGCAGTGAGTCACTTTCTACCTGTGGATAGTGACAGCCTATCACACGACCTTGAAAGCAATCCTATTGTTTCAAGTACAATTGGCAAATTAGCATGTGTCATGTTTTACAAGTTTGGAAATTACCTTGCACCTGTGGTAACTTTACTTGTTACTGGGAGCCATATTGATTTCTCGAAAATAAATTTTACTGCAGAAGAAAATGGACGAAACCCAGACGACTCCACAACCGAACCCCAGTCCAGTTTTGACACAGGTTCAAACTGTGACTAAGGCTAAAAGTCCAGGCAGGGTTGAGGCTGGTAAAAGATTAGCTGAATATAACAGACAAAAAAAATTACAGCTTCAAGCGCAAACAGAAAAGGCTCATGTGACTGACCAGGCGTCAGGACCGTCAGAGCCTGTGTCAATACCGTCAGGGCCGTCACTCCCTCATCAAAGTGAGAGACAAACAACTAAGTCTGACCCTCAAACAACAAAATATATAATTGCCGGATTTGTTGTCGGATTTGGTTACGTAGGTTATCAATTATACAAAAAATACAAACCACAGACTCGTACAGTGACCAAAAAATCAGACACTCCAAAAACAAAACCAGAAGTCGCCACATTACCAGTAACACCCAAAGCCGTTGACCCATTTTATATGCAGTAAATAAAAATATTATTTTAATTTTTATTGCCTTAGAAAATGAGCGACACAAAGAACTTGATAAACCTTGTCTATCACTCTGCCGTAATTAGTGGATTAGCAGTAGCTTATTCTATGCTGGGAAAAAGTCTACTCAAAATGAAATCAGCAGACCTCAGTAGACTCGATTTCGAAGACAGCACTAAGCTAATTGTAGTTGTTACAGCGTCGATTGCGACAAAAGACTTTCTTGTCAAGCAAGGAATTATTCCCGAAAATGTTTCTATGTAAATAAAAATAATATGGCGATGATAGCTATTATGATTGGAGGCGTGATGGTTAACGCCCTCGCATTCAGTGGCTCTAATTATCTCTTTTAAAAAATGGGTAGAGAAGAATCAGCAGAAGAAATGAAACGTCACAATGAGGCAACAGAGAAACTCGCTCAAGCTCAACAAGAATATGAAAAGAATAGAATTGAAAAACTTGATTTCATCAATGAAAAACTCAGGCTTGAAGGTCACGCACAGCATACGTTTTCAAATACAGACGAAGCAATCAGGGAATACTATCTTGTCACGGGTGAAGACATGTCTATACCGAAACCAAAACTAAGTGACTATTACAAACCAAGCACACAACAAAGAAACGGGGAGATAATCTTTGTTCTAGTGGGAATGACATTTGTTTATTTTACAGGAGTTTTCATTGCTAGAAAAAATGGCAGCCGAAAATAAACTATCTAAAATATATTACTCACCATCAGGGTATTGGAAAGGGCAAACAGCTATTGAAAAATTACATGCCGCTGTGGGCGGAGATGTATCAATCAAGTCAAGCAATGGTTACAGAGACAAGCAATTTGGCAGATATATCTCCCTGCTCCAAGTAAAATATCTAGACCCCATTTTGAAAACACTACCCCCAATGACACACATCAAATGGACCTCCTGTTCCTACCGCATGACACAATAAAAAAGAAACGATACAAATATGCATTAACTGTCGTTGACATAGCTTCAAGGTACAAAGACGCTGAACCCATATCTGACAAAACAGCCAGTACAGTTGCGACTGCATTAACAAAAATATATGGTCGAGGCCCCTTAAGATACCCCAGACTTGTACAAGTTGATGACGGATCAGAATTCAAAGGTGCTGTTAATCAGTTATTTGCGAAGCATGGTGTACTGGTCAGACGAGGCATTCCAGGTGTGCACAGATCACAGGCAATTGTAGAGAACTTTAACAAACAGTTATCAGAAAGACTTTTCAGTTACCAGTATTCTAAGGAACTCATGCATGACGCACGTAACACTGAATGGGTAAAGAGATTACCACATGTGATAAAAGCAATGAACAATGAAGGAGACCCTAAGCCTGCTGATGCTATTAAATTGAAAACAATTACAGAACCAAAAACAGGACCAACCCCACCTCCAGACACAAGTTTATTTACCAAACAGGTGAGATATTTGTATCAACCAGGTGAAGCTGAAAATGACATAAAGCGCAGAGCGACAGACCCCATCTGGTCAACATCCATTCATAATATAAAAAAAATAATCCCCGGTCCAGACGCAACAATATATTACCTGTATGACCCTGCGCCCCAGAGGGCATTTGTCAGAGAAGAATTACAGATTATTCCCCCAGACACCGTTACTCATTTCAGTAACTAACTCATCAATTAATTCATCAACCAGTTCATCACAAATGTCTTCAGATAACTTGAGTCTGTAATGACCAGGTGCATAAGCCTTTTCCTTACTGAAAAACACTCGTTTCGTGTCTCCAACTGCAAGTGACTTCTTATGTGTTTGGATCATTTCAAGATTATGTTTGTTTGATCTCAGTGACTTGTTTGGATAATCAGGCATCAATGCACCATCTAACACTTGCTTGTAGTGTTCATGACGAATGTCTTTATTTTTTATTGCTGTTTTTTTTATTCCTTTGGCTTTCGACTGACTTCCCCTCTGGTGCAGTATAGAATACATTTTTGATCTCAGTCCAACATACTCAACTATTGGCACACCATTTAGTTCATCCTTAAACTTTCCAGGCACTTTCTTATTTTGTGTGCTAAACAGTGGATGGTCTTTAGGGTAATCAGACGTGTCATACATGTGTAGTTCTGTTTTCATGTCTTCATAAAAGTCTTCAGTACACACGTCAATGATCATAGAGTCAGTGTCAGTGTATAACAGACGGCAGTCAGGATATTTTGGTTTGAAGTAATCATAATAAAATTCAAGCATCACCAGTTTTGACAATTCAAGAATTGCCATACCAATGAATACTGGCTTGTCCAGTTTAACAATCTTTTTTTTTGAGTGACACTGCATACAATGATGAATGAAATTCTTTGTACCCTGTGTACTGTGGCTTACCTGTAAGTTTAATTGCGCCCAATTCAGTTGTGACCAGTCTCACATCTTTTCTGTGATGAGGATTTTCCATTGTCTTGCCAAAACAGGCATTGTTCATAAGCTTAAAGAAGTCTTTGTCAAATGCAGTGTTGCCGTCTCTGGCACGGAGGGTTGTGTTCTTCATTATGTAATCTTTCATGAAAGTACTCTGATCAAATTGAATTCCTCTGTGAACTTTCTTTAGTACTAACCCGTGTCTGATGTAAAACTGCAACAAGCGGTAGTGACAAACGTAATTGAATTTGTCATTCAGATTCGGTACAAGTTTGGTGTCTTCTTTTTTCCCCGTCATACTCATTTTCTCAACTGCTAAGGGATAATCATTATGGTAATCATGTAGGTGGTGTGGGTACTCTAGGTCGACTTCAAAGATCCAACCCTTCGCGTCGTTTCGGTCAAGATTCATAATATTGTTAGTTATGTCTGTTATGTCATACTGTGACAAATCATACAAACAAAAGTTTTTCAAGGGCAATAACTCACACATCGCGAACCCATACAAATTGTTCGAGTCAAGGTACGTAATAAATGACCTTGACCTTGAGGGGTCAAACCCAAGGTCACCATGGGCGTCCAAATATTTATTGTTGGCTCTGGCATAGTTATTCGCTGCAATACTAATACCACCCCTCAATCCGCGTTCCACCATTTCACCCATCGTACGATCAGACAACAAGTCTATAAATATCTTACTGGATTTCAAAAATGCATCCCATGTCATGCCAGGACTAGTTATGTAACAGGCAGGGTCAAGACTGTAGTGCAACAAACCCTTTTCACGGTAACTTTCAAATACGTCTGCTAGCAAACAAACGTCAGCTTTCAAGTACTGGTCGTGGTAGTCACCAATCGTCTGACACCCTAACTTCCCCCACGCATCAAGTGCGTGCTGGTATTCAGAGTCAGAAATACCTTTGCCAGTTAGTGTAGAATAAAATTTATCTTTTGGTGGCAGTCTTGTTTCTTCAAACACAACCCAGTGATCAATGTACTCATATGGATAGACACCTTTCTTAACCAAGTCTGGCTCAAAATATTTACTCGTTATTGGATACTCAGTCAGTCCTTCTGCCTGTACATAGAGTGGAATCGCCCCACATGCCTTTGGTACTGCAGATGTTATGCCATTGTCAAGCATCCGATGAGCCCGTTGAAAAGCAGTTTGTTTCTAAATATATCTGGAATCCGGAGTTGCAACAGGAATTCACGGATAGAGTGAATTCTGACGAGGGTCAGAAGATGCTTGATGAGGCTTATCATACCATTGATCTGTCTGCAGACATAGCCATTAAACATTTCACGGAGTATCTCTACTATTGTGCAGATTTTATGAAAAAACAGGTTTGTGTGGGCGGTTCCTCTCGCTGTACAGGCTCAGTGTGGTTCGACAATGACTGTCGTGACCTGAAAAGAGAAGCGAGGAAAGCGCTGCGTGTGTTCAGTAGGTCACGTTGTGATGAGGATAGACAGGCATACTGTGACAAGAGACGTGCGTATAAGGCCATGTTGGTAACTAAGAAAAGACACCACAACCAATCCACGTGCAGACGGCTACTGGACAATGCAAACAACAGTGCGGTGTTTTGGAAACACGTGCGAATCGCGAACAGAAGGAAACGAGAACAGCCCAAGATTAAAATAGAGACTTGGGAGACACATTTTCGCACTGTGCTCAGTGGTCAGTTACCGGACAGGGACGACCGGCAATTCCCGCTACCAACTTGCTCTGTTGATGGGCCGGCGGACTCGGGAACATGTAGGCACGTGCCCGAGTTGGACGGCCCAATAACAGAGCAAGAGGTCAGACACGCTATGTGCAAGCTGAAATCTGGGAAAGCGGCAGGCATTGATCAAGTGTTATCAGAGTACCTGAAACATGCAGGTGATACTATTGTGCCATTTTTGACGAAATACTTTAATCACCTGCTCGATAACCAGTACTTTCCTGTTGAGTGGAGTCGTTCCGTGATTGTTCCGATCTTTAAGAAGGGCGATACAAATAACCCAGCCAACTATAGAGGGGTGTCTCTGCTCTCTGCTCAGTGTGATCAGTCAGTCCTTCTGCCAGACTAGCCAACCCTAAAGACAAATGTTGCATGGAGTCATAAAATGCTAATTTGTCTAACCTAAAAGTTAAGTATTTCTCAGTTGTCTGGGCAATACAACTTATGTTTTTGTACAACTCGTCTACAGCCTGCATGATGATGTGTGAATCATATCCTTTGAGATTGTGGAAAAAGATTGGTAACTTACATGTCTTTGGATCTGTTTTTAATAACAAGTTACAATTATTATGTGCAGCTCCTCTGTAACGCCCAGTTATGTGATCGTGGTCACGAACTTTATCACCACCTAAAGGCTGTTCACAAATCCAACACTTCTCTGCTGTATCAAATTTTAGTTTGTCTTCTTCTGTCATCACCAAAGGCATCTGACATGTTGTGAGATATTGTACTACCTGGCTATATAGTTGTCTCATTTCTGTTAAAAACAGACATGCTGCATTTTCACCCCTGTAGATAACAGGTTCTGAATGCAAACCGTCTGACCTAACAAGAATGTATCCAAAAAAACACACCACTTGGTCACTTAGTTTTATAGTCTTTGGTAATGATTCTGGAACAGGACCTTCATATTGAACAACTAATGATTCAAAATCTGCATACACTACAAACGGCAGCTTTTGCTGATTCCCATAGTTCTTAAAATACACTTGACTACCAGGATCTGGATACTTAAGTACAGTTTGTATGTCATCAGGTGACCTACAATGTAGGATGTGTTTGTGCGCTACGTTTATGGAGGAGAATCTCTGTAAACATCTCTTGTACACTTCCTGTTTCCTATTGTGTTTCGTTGTATGTGCATGAATTAGACGTGACATATTTCTGATAATTGTGTAGTGGAAGTTATTGTCATCTCCGATTAGCAACATGTCAACATGTTTATCTTCTGACTGACCGTAGGTTGGAGCAATTGGGGACACTCTAATTGGCTGTAACTTGTTCTCAGATTCATTATCCCACACAAACACATTCACAGATATACCAGGATTTAATTTTTCAAACAAGTCTATGTCCTCTATTTTAACAGGGAACTCAATGCCACTAAAGTTGAGTTCATTTACAAATTTAGTGTAGTTAGATACACGATCAGGTCTTGACCTCACAAAGTGTAGTTTAGCAAGCACACACCACATGAAACAGAAATTGTCTTTGTTCTGTATGTTAACAACAGCTTTTTTGTTTGCAACCTCTGTTGGCAGTGGTATCCATGCTTTACCTAATATAGGATGATACCTAGACTGCTTTAATTGTAGTTCATGTACATGACCTTCGTGCCAACCAGACCCCTTCATTTTTGCACTGTCGATTGCTTGGAGAAAGTCAGGTAATAGTCTGTCTCTAAACACGTTCCCCAGTTCTCTTCTTGTGTTAACAGTGTGTTGTCTTGTTGATATATACGATACAATTAATTCACCGTCCAATCTAGTGAATTCGATTTTTGCAACAATCTGAATCTTAACACTGCCTGTGATAAGATTTTGTTGTATGACAGAAAAAGAGTTTTCTATTGATTCATAAACATTATTAGTATTTGATATAGGCAAGTTTGTTGTGTGAAACACGTTTCTTAAACTAGATGAGCCAGGGTTTGATGGGCCAGGGCTTTGTGAATTGTCCATCATTTTTATTTGTCCGTGTCACGTAACGGGTGTGACATGTTGTTTTATTTTTTCGCCAAGTCGTTTTCTTGTTAATAAATGTAGGTCGCCGAATTCTGTAAATAGCCTTAGTTTAGGGAAGTTAATAAATGTAGTGTGAGCGTAATCGTAAGCCCGTGCAGCAAGCTTAACAGTGAGCGATTACAGCGGTTGCACGCTTTAGCCAAGTAGCTTTAACCGAACAGTGTTCAGAGTAAAGTTAAACTGCGAGGTAGCAGTAGGATATTACAGTCAGTCAGCGGAGTTAGCCAGCGAAGTGAGAGTCTGGGTCAGGGTGCGGCCTCGTTTGGAGCCCTTGACAAGCTGTGTGAGGGTTGTTTTACCCTCCCTGCAAGACCACGGCCAGTGTTCCTGGGTGTGGGTGTCCCAAGAGACTTGTGACCACGGCTGCTACTCACCAGAAGACCCCTCCGGTTCGTCTTCGTCTTGTTTTGTCTCGTCCTGCCGGAGGACTCACCAGTGACAGGTATTTACTCATGCCATTTTCCTCAGTTAGCTGCTGTGCTCTCGGGTGTGTGAATGTGTATATAGGTGCGGAAGGGTATGTTCGTCTAGTTTTTTAGTGATGTTTTAATCGAGTCTTTAACCATGTTTTTTAGGTTGGGTCGTAATGTGGTGGGTGTCGGATTTAGTTTATGTTCGGCTGTCGCCGAGTGAGTATATTTAAAGGGCCATGTTGTAAAATGAATTAAAGTGGGTATCCTTTCAAATATATCTGTATTAAGTCCTAGATGCAATGTAATAAGATTGTCACGTTGGGTGGTTGCTGGTGATTATTTCATATCGTTGTATGTACATGTGGATATTTTGATAATGTTGGTTTTAGCAGTGGCAATGTTATTATACAAAAGTGGTTGTGCTAGCTTAATGTTAGTGTAATGGAGTAGTGCAGACCTGGTGAATGTTGAATGTACATAGGAAGCTTTCATATCCATGATTGTATATTTAATATGGCCAAGGCGGGTATTAGGGTGAGACGAGACACAACTCACGTGGTTTGTGAGTAGATGCGTGTTAAGCCAGAGTTAACTGTGTTGGCACTTTGACTGACAATGCGCCCTTTTCCAGTGCGCTGGCTTCGAAGACTGGCTTCGAAGACTGGCTTCGAAGACTGGCTTCGAAGATTTCGTCGTTCTTCGATCTCTCCATCATCCACGACCAACGGTGACGCATCATCTGGAGTCGGAACGCCTTCGCTAGCCGGTCCTGTTGGACAAGTACGTTGGCTACAGCAGGCTGATTCTACGTTCTGCGCGTCGGTCACAGGCGTGCGTGGGCAAGCGCGGCCACGGTGCTCTGCGGTGTAGGGGTAGTACTCTGACGTTACGAGCCACCCTGTCTAGTGTGGGACAGAGGACACTGTACAGAGACAAGTACCCGCCTTGTATAGCCGTTGGCCATTTTAGCCATTTTCACTTGTATAGCCATTGCCGATTCTCGTCTGTTAGTCATTTTCACCTGTTAGTCATTTTCACCTGTTAGTCATTTTCACCTGTTAGTCATTTTCACCTGTTAGTCATTTTCGCCTGTTAGTCATTTTTACTTGTTAGTCATTGTTATCTGTTAATCTTTTTTATGTGTTAATACGTTATATGAGTGCATTCGTGGGTATGTGTGAGTGTGTGGGGCGTTAGTGGGTTGGGGTGGGGGTTAGAGTAAGAGTAGGTAATAAAAGGTTTTTGTTGTTTATCGCTGGCGTTGTGTGGTTTATTTAGAGTAGGTGGGTTTTCTCGAGTGTCAGCACTCATATTGTCCACGGCGCCCTGACTCCGTCAGGCGTGTCGTGACATATTTGGTGGCAGCGGTGGGATAAGGATTAGGGGGAGGTAACGGATTAGGTAGATTAGGGTATTTTTGTGCGCCAGTGATCGTTTGTTCGTGTTGTGGTACGAGTAAGATTTAGCGGGCGGTTGGCGGGAGTGGGGGCGTATTGCGCCAGGGGCCACGGCCAGCGAGTGCAGTGCGCATAAACGGGGGGTGGCATGAGTGGTTGCCTCTCATTACTCAGGTACCGAGTGGTGAGGACCCTTCGGCTCTTGTCACTGTCTAGTCCTTATTCGTTGTTTGTATTCTGTGTATTTATTTGTTTTATTGTATCTTTGGCAGGGGTCCTGCTGGGGAGCAGTTGTCGTCGCTGCCTCCGTGACACCCACATCAGGATGCCCCCTAAACGGGATACCAGGGCCACCCGTGCCACGTCGGGGCACGACCTGAGTCCGAGGGTGGTGGTGCAGGGGATGAGGGTCCAGGAGAGAGAGGAGCCACTTTGGTCACTCCCTCTCGGAAGGAAACGGTGGTGAGTACCCTTACCCGTACTCTCACTGCAGCAGGACTGACACCCAGTAGGGATCAGGAAAGTAAAGAGGGGTTAGGGGTGATAGTAAACCCATATGAGCAGTATAAAGTGATAGGAGAGGGCCTAGGACTTAGTGGGGGAGCTCTAACCCAGTTCGTCCTGTCCGAAGTTAGGAGAGAGGAAGAAAAACAGGAACGTGACCTAGAGCGTAGGGCGTTAGAGAGGCGGTTCCAGATGGACCGTGAGGCAGCAGAGAGACGGCTCCAGATGGACCGTGAGGCGGCTGAGCGGGCTAGGCGGGACGACTTAGCATTAACCGAACGTAAGCTAGCTGCCGCGGAACAAGCACGGAAAGAAGAGCTCGTCGCGGCCGAAACGCGGCTTAGATTACAGTTAGCAGCATCGGAAAAGAAGTCAGTTACGGAGTCTAGTCAGCATTACTCGCTCAAGATGCGTCCGTTAGAGGATAAGGAAGATGTGGAGTCTTACCTTCAGCTCTTTGAGAGAGTAGCCGAAACCCAGGGGTGGCCGAAAGAGGTATGGGGGATCAGGTTAGCACCTCTATTGCAGGGGGAGGCCCGTGATGCATACCTTAGGCTGACCGTAGAGCAAGGGAAAGATTTTGAGGTGGTGAGGGAGACCTTACTGAGAAGATTCAGGCGTGACGCTGAATATTACAGACGCCAGTTTCGCGAAGCCAAAAAAGAGAGTCCCGAAACGTTTCCCCAGTTGTTCGTTAGGTTAAAGACCTCAGTCAAGCGTTGGTTCGCTT
The DNA here is from genome assembly GCA_036245525.1 of Semisulcospira habei. NCBI lineage: Eukaryota > Metazoa > Mollusca > Gastropoda > Semisulcospiridae > Semisulcospira > Semisulcospira habei. The sequence continues at coordinate 269,212,581 of BTPG01000001.1, forward strand.
TAGCCCATAAGAGCATAGAGGACGTAGAACAAGTGCTAGACGTGTTTCTGTCTGAGCAACTTTATGCTATTATAAATGCAGACCTTGAAATGTTCGTTAGGGAAAAACGTCCTAGGAATGGTGAAGAGGCCGCGGAGCTAGCGCAGCTCCATATCGACACCAAACGGGCAGTCTCGCGTCCATTGGGTGGGGGGCCGATTCGTCCGCCGTTCAAGAGGGACAAAGGGTCGAATAAACCCCCTGAGGCCAAAGCAGAACATAGGACAGAACCAGCTAGTTCAGGCAGGGGGACTGGTGAACGGCTGTGTTTTAAGTGTAACAAACCAGGGCACTTAGCAAGGAACTGTCAGAGTAAGGCGTCAGTTAACCAAGTCACCATTGCCCCTGAGACAGTAGCCGTAATGACAGAGCCTGTGACCGTAGGGATGCGGACGATCCGGCCCTACGACCCGTGGAGTAGGGGATTAGCCAAGGGAAAAGAAGTTCGTATCATGCGTGATACCGGCGCAGATATGGGTGCGATCGCCGCCAAGTGGATAGAACCCAAGGATTTTACAGGTCGGTTCATCGACGTCAATCCCGTCGACCATACTAAGTCCGATAAGTATCCGACTGCATGGGTTGAAATCGATTCCCCATTCGTGCGAGGGACGATCGAACTTATCGTAATGGAGCGCATGGGACCGGACGTAATCCTAGGGAACTGGGTGACTTTTTCAGATGGGAAACGTAGTCCCGTATCCATCGATGCCAGTGAGTGTGCTATGGCAGCAGCGGTCCAAACTCGAGCTCAGGTTCAGAGGGAAAAGGAGGGAGAGAGCGCGCTTAAAGTCGGTAAGCAGGCCGATCTCAATGTGACTCCTGCCCAACTGATAGAGTGGCAGAACCAGGACGAAACTCTAGCTCGCGCTAGGAAGTTGGCCGAAGAGGGCCGAGCAATTCCGTCAGGGAAAAGTCTGATAGAATTTTGCAGGACGAAAGAGCAGATGGGAGAAGAGGTGAGAGATGCAAGCCAGTACGTAGTAGATTTACGGAATCGCATTGAAGAGACGTGCAGGTTAGCGCAACGGAATTTGAAGCTAGCTTCGAAAAAGCAGAAACAGCACTTTGACCGCAGAGCCAAACCACGCAGTTTTAATGCAGGAGACAAGGTTTTGTTGTTACTTCCAGTTAAACACAACAAGCTGGAGATGGCTTGGCAGGGACCATTCGAAGTTCTAGAGAGAGTCGGAGAGTGTGACTACAGGGTACGGGTGGGCAGTAAAAATAAACTGTACCATGCAAATCTGTTGAAAAAGTTCCAAGAACGAGTGTCAGTAGCTACAGTAGTGATAGATGAGGAGGACGAAGATGAGGGGGGAGAGGCATTCGTGGTGGTAAAGGAAGTACCTACCATTCCTTTAGTAGCGTCTGAAGGACCCTCTGACATCCATCTTGATCCTAACTGTCCAGAGATCCATTCTAGTGTAGAAGCTCTGACTGTCCAGTTTAAGGATATTTTGACAGATTATCCGTTGAGGACGACACTAGACTCGTGTGAAATCCATTTGACTGATGAAGTGCCGGTGAGAACAAAGCAATATCCTCTACCTCATTCTCAGCTAGAGGTAGTGAAAACCGAAGTAGATGCTATGCTAGAGATGGGAGTAATCGAGAGAGCCAATTCCCCATACAACTCACCGATCGTCTTGGTGAAGAAGAAAGATGGCACTGTTAGGTTTTGTGTGGATTTTAGGAAACTGAATCAAAAGGTCGTGTTCGATGCTGAACCAATGCCTGATGTGGAGTACCTATTTTCCTTACTGTCCAAGGCTAAGTACTTGAGTAAGTTAGATCTAGCTAAAGGCTACTGGCAGGTACCCATGTTAGAGAGCGACAAACCGAAAACTGCCTTCACCACACCGGCAGGGCAATTTCAGTGGAAGGTAATGCCTTTCGGGTTAAAGACGGCAGGGGCAATCTTTTCTCGAATGATGAGGAGGTTACTAGAACCTTTGCGATTGACAGAAGTTAGCAATTTCATGGACGATGTCATGATGGCTTCCTCCACTAAAGAGCGTCACTTACAGTGTATTGCCCAGCTCTTTGGTAGGCTAAGAGAGGTCCAGTTGGCGGCCAGACCTACAAAGTGTTACTTGGGGTTCAAGCAATTGGAATATCTGGGGCATACAGTGGGTAACGGTCAGATAAAACCAGAGGGAGACAAGATGCAGCGGATAAAAGACGCGCCGCGACCACAAACAAAGAAAAAAGTCAGATCGTTTCTTGGGTTGGCAAATTATTACCGCCGGTTCGTTCCTAACTTTGCGGCCATAGCAGCGCCACTAACCGACCTGACCAAGGGAGGGAAGACCGGACAGATCGGTTGGAACGATGCATGTGAGACAGCATTTGAGACGCTGAAGGCGCGACTGTGTTCAGGTCCTGTGTGCTCATTGCCAAACTTCGATCGTCTCTTCGTGTTGCAGACAGATGCGTCCGAAGGGGGGGTAGGAGCCGTATTATGTCAGGACCATGGTAACGGTTTACAGCCTGTTGCATGCGCGAGCAAGAAACTATCCAAAGCAGAGCGTAACTACTCCACCATCGAAAAGGAGTGTCTTGCAATCGTGTGGGGAATTCAAAAATTCCGTCAGTATCTGTATGGTAGGACATTCGTCGTACAGACCGACCATAGACCATTGCAGTACTTGCAACAAGCTAAATCCACAAACAGTCGACTGATGAGGTGGGCTTTGCAGTTGCAGCCATTTTCCATTAGAGTAGAAAGCATAGCCGGTAAAGTGAATGTTCCTGCTGACCTTTTGAGTAGAACAGGGTGGTAGAAACCGTAAATGCGGAAGCAGTAAGGGGACAGTCATATAGTAATCAAACCCGGGTGTTTGATCTGGGAGGGGGGTATGTCACGTAACGGATGTGACATGTTGTTTTATTTTTTCGCCAAGTCGTTTTCTTGTTAATAAATGTAGGTCGCCGAATTCTGTAAATAGCCTTAGTTTAGGGAAGTTAATAAATGTAGTGTGAGCGTAATCGTAAAGCCCGTGCAGCAAGCTTAACAGTGAGCGATTACAGCGGTTGCACGCTTTAGCCAAGTAGCTTTAACCGAACAGTGTTCAGAGTAAAGTTAAACTGCGAGGTAGCAGTAGGATATTACAGTCAGTCAGCGGAGTTAGCCAGCGAAGTGAGAGTCTGGGTCAGGGTGCGGCCTCGTTTGGAGCCCTTGACAAGCTGTGTGAGGGTTGTTTTACCCTCCCTGCAAGACCACGGCCAGTGTTCCTGGGTGTGGGTGTCCCGAGAGACTTGTGACCACGGCTGCTACTCACCAGAAGACCCCTCCGGTTCGTCTTCGTCTTGTTTTGTCTCGTCCTGCCGGAGGACTCACCAGTGACAGGTATTTACTCATGCCATTTTCCTCAGTTAGCTGCTGTGCTCTCGGGTGTGTGAATGTGTATATAGGTGCGGAAGGGTATGTTCGTCTAGTTTTTTAGTGATGTTTTAATCGAGTCTTTAACCATGTTTTTTAGGTTGGGTCGTAATGTGGTGGGTGTCGGATTTAGTTTATGTTCGGCTGTCGCCGAGTGAGTATATTTAAAGGGCCATGTTGTAAAATGAATTAAAGTGGGTATCCTTTCAAATATATCTGTATTAAGTCCTAGATGCAATGTAATAAGATTGTCACGTTGGGTGGTTGCTGGTGATTATTTCATATCGTTGTATGTACATGTGGATATTTTGATAATGTTGGTTTTAGCAGTGGCAATGTTATTATACAAAAATGGTTGTGCTAGCTTAATGTTAGTGTAATGGAGTAGTGCAGACCTGGTGAATGTTGAATGTACATAGGAAGCTTTCATATCCATGATTGTATATTTAATATGGCCAAGGCGGGTATTAGGGTGAGACGAGACACAACTCACGTGGTTTGTGAGTAGATGCGTGTTAAGCCAGAGTTAACTGTGTTGGCACTTTGACTGACAATGCGCCCTTTTCCAGTGCACTGGCTTCGAAGACTGGCTTCGAAGACTGGCTTCGAAGACTGGCTTCGAAGATTTTGTCGTTCTTCGATCTCTCCATCATCCACGACCAACGGTGACACATCATCTGGAGTCGGAACGCCTTCGCTAGCCGGTCCTGTTGGACAAGTACGTTGGCTACAGCAGGCTGATTCTACGTTCTGCGCGTCGGTCACAGGCGTGCATGGGCAAGCGCGGCCACGGTACTCTGCAGTGTAGGGGTAGTACTCTGA